>PVKV010006102.1:0-108338 GCA_004027835.1 Alouatta palliata
GCAAATGGAGAGCAAAAAAAAGCAGGAGTTGCAATTCTCATCTCTGATAAGATAGACTTTAAACCGACAAAGATCAAAAGAGACAAAGAAGGACATTACATAATGGTAAAAGGATCAATGCAACAAGAGCAGCTAACGATCCTAAATATATACGCACCCAATACAGGAGCACCCAGATACATAAGGCAAGTTCTTAATGGTTTTCTTAATGACATCGTATTTTCTCTTAGTTTCTTGTAAGAATACAGCATATGGCACATATAACATAAAAATATATGTTACTCTACTGACTGTAAGTTATCGGTAAGGCTTCCAGTCAACATTAAGCTATTAGGAGTTAAATTTGGGTGGAGACAAAAGTTCTACTCGGATTTTTAACCATGAATTGCAGGGGGTGGGTCAGTGCTCCCAACCCCCATATTGTTCAAGGGGATTAGGAGCACTTTGGATTTCAATTTATATGTGGTTGCTTTTCTACCTCAGATTTTTAACCATGAATAGCAGTGGGTGGGTAAGTGTTCCCAACCCTTTAAGTGAGTTAGGAGCACTTTGTATTTAATTTATATGCGATGGCTTTTCTAAAATAAAAAGACAACTTCTGCTACAGTTTAAAAATGTCCCCCAAAATCATGTGCTGGAAACCTAATCCCTAGTGCAACAGTGCTGAGAGGTGAAGCCTAAAGGGAAGGGATTAGATCATGCAGTCTCCTTCCTCATGAATGGAAATACTACTGTCTCAGGATTGGGTTTATCATGGAGGTGTGTTCCTTGAAAAGGATGAGTTTGGCCACTTTTGTCTTTCTCTTTTACCCTGTTTCCCCTTCTGCCATGGGATGACAAAGCAAGAAGACTGCCACCAGATACCAGCAATTTGATCGTGAACTTTTCTTATAACTGTGAGAAACAATTATTTTGTAAGTTACCCAGACTATGGTATTCTGTTATAGCAGCACAAAATGAGCTAAGACACTTCTAGTCCAGGAGAAGCGGACATTTTTAAAAGAAACTTGTATTCAGTCATTTGTTGAAAGGTCAGAGTAGGAACTGCAAAGTAAAATGAAGAAAACACAGTTTATGTTCAAAACACAAAACAAAAGAGACATTAATATAATAAAAAGGACTTCCCATTCTCAGACATTTTAAGTTAAAGGCAAAAGAAAAATAAATGGTTTCTTAAAATAATGTAAATGAAATAATACATCTTATAATTTATGACATACAATAGAGTGCTGTTTAACATTTTTTTAAATAAAATTTTAAAATAAGAAATTCATTAACCACTTAAAATACTTGAAACTTCAACAAAGTCAAGCAAAAGAAAGTAGAAATTAAAAATGATATAAAAATCAAGAATTAATAAGTTAAAACACCCATAAAATTGAACGGCTTAGGGAATAAAAATTCTAAATATGTTTTTCAATATGTAAAATTGACACACCACTCACTAACCTAATGATGAAATCAGAAGAATTGTAAATGTAAGAAATTATAATGGAGAAATAATCACTGGAATAAAAATAATTTAAAATATACAGAGAAAGAATTTATTTATAAATTTGTATAAATAATTTTTAAAATATTTTAAAGATATAATTTCTTAGAAAATATTGTTTCTACAAATTACCCCAAATTAGCATTTTAATAAATCAATTTCCAAGAAAGGAATAGAGAAAATATTTTGAAAACCACCCCACAAAAATATGCAACTGGTCCCAGGAATTGTACCAAACATTCAAAATCCCTAATGTTGTGTTCTAAGTTAGTTTAAAACAATGTAAAATACTATGCTTATCTTGTTCTGAGGTATTTGTAGAAATGATTCTTCAACAAAGCAAAGAAAACAAAACATAGATTATTAAATTAACAACAACAACAAAAATCAAAAAGCTCCTTTTTGAGTATTTGGAATCACAACCTTATCATGAGAAAAAACTGGTGTTTGGATTCCCACTCACTATTTGGGAGTACTAACTAATAATAATAATATTTGAATGTTAGTAAAGAATTTCAAGGAATATAATAAAAAATAAACGTAAATTAATTTTAGTAGTTTGGAGCCTTAATTTTACTATTAAGTTATTGCATCATGTAAAGATACACACACACAGAGAGATATACATTAACAGTACATATCCACACACAACACAGGTACACAATTCATAAATCAAGAAGAAACAAGTCTCATGTCTTAGAGTGAACAATATCAAACAATGGTACATAAAATTTTGAGTGTTTTAGTAAATAGTATTATCAGTTAAAGAATATAAAATATAAAATCAATGTTTTGTTTCTCTCAAACATATTATAAATACATGAACAAAATATAAGATAATATAAACTACAGGATAGATTTGTATGTAAGACAAATAATAAATTTAAAAATCAAAATATGGAATTAAAATTTGAATTGATTTATACAGCCACTTGTACACAGAGAAAAATTAAATTACTTAGGTGAAATGAATATCTGAAGAAATTATAGGCAATTAAATTAGAGTACAAAATACAGCAAATATTTTTAAAAGTTAGCAGTTACATAGATTAAAATGAAAAGTTATAAGATACATCTAATCTTGGGTTGCAGACAGAAGGAATAGAGATGTGAAGAGGTAGTGCTCAAATAAATAATGTCTTATAATTTTCCAAAAATATTAAAACAAGTCATCCTTATCTCCAGAATCACAATAAATTATAGACAAGCAAGTATAAGAAATACACACTTAAATACAGGAAAATAAAAGTCAAAACTACTATGTAAAAGAGAATACCTTATAAACAGCTAATGAGAAAGATCACATCAAACAGAATGCCAATTGAACTACTGATAGATTCTTCACCTCAGCAATGAAGCAACTTATCTTCAGTCTTGAAACACATGAATTGTACATTGAATTGAATTTTCTGCAAAGTTTTTTTTTAGCTACAGAATAAAGATATATTCAAAAAACAAAACTTTAAAGTTTGACACATCAACACTCACTGAAGGAAATTTCTAAATTATGTCATTGATATACTTTCAGTGGCTCTTGACATAACTTTCGCCCACTCGGATTTCAACTGGACTCTTGTTGAAGAGTTCCCTCGGTAGTCACATACCCTTGACAGTTGCAACCCTTGGCACTAAATTGCTCTCTGATTTCTTCTTTCAGGCATTCTCTTTGGAGTTTTCTGCATGTACAGGCAAAGGTAGTCAGAAATGAAAATCTTCAGAGCTCAACCTCAATCAAGAGAAATGGAAGCTCATAGATAAATGACTAGACAGTTCTGAGAGGACTTCTGCAATTTCAGTAGCAATCTAGACTCTTCCCTAACTCTCCTGACTCCTTCAGTCCTATTTTAGAGGATACCCTCCCAAACTGCTTGTACACTCATCCTTTGTCAAGCTCTAATTTTAGAGGTCTCAAAATTAAAATGGCTTGAGTTGTTAATCTGTAATAATACGTATATCTAAACTGGAAAACTGTAATATGCCCAGAATTATCATTTGTGGTATGATTTACTTCTTGAACCTAATTCTTTTTGTTTTGAAGCAGCCATGTTGAGAGAAAATGGAATTCCTACCAATTCCTTCAGTTACATGAGTTCAAAATTCCCCATGAGAGTTTTAGATGTACTTAACCACAACGTTTGTGAGGACGTCTATAGGGAGCAAAATTTCACCTGGGTCTAGGATAATTCAATGACCCCTCTCAAAGAAAACTTAAATGGTAGCTAAGACATTGCTATATAGAGAACATTATTTTCTAATGCAGCCTCTTGGAAACAAATAAGCTTCGCTGTGGTTGCCACTAGAAAACTCAGCAAGAAATCTGCTAAATGCAATGTTTTAAGTTAGAATCATGTATGAGTTGTTTGTAATATTTGTATTTTTTCTTCTGAGAATGGGCTACTAAAAAATACGGCCACTCTATGTAGAGAAATATTCATCTTACAAATAAAATGTTGACTGCATGTGTGTGATAGTTAATTTTATGTATCAACCTGACTGAGCCACTGAGTGCCTAGATAGTTGGTCAAACATTATTTCCGGTATTTGGGGAGGAGAGTAACATTTTAAATCAGTAAACCGAATAAGACAGATTGCAATTTAATTGGATGGGTGGTCCTCATCCGATTAGTTGAAGATCTAAATAGATTTTTTCAAAAAAGTCTGACTGTCCTGTGAATAAGAGGGCACACCCACTGCCTGACTGCTTGAGGTGAGACATCTGTCTTTCCTGCACTTCAGAAGAGAACTGAAATATTTGTTCTTGGGTCTCAATCCTGACAACTGCATTACTGTCTCTGCAGCTTGTCAACTGCAGAACGTATGTCTCCTCAGCCTCCAAAATTGCAATAATTGCATATCCATTTCTTTGGTCCTTGTGTGTGTATGTGTGTTTGAATGTGTCTGTGTGTGCATGTGTGTATCCTGCTGGTTCTGTTTCTCTGGAGAACCCTAACTCATACACATTTTGGTACCAAGAAGTGGGGCTACCTCTGTAATAGATATCTAAACACGTAGAAGCAACTTTCAAACTGGGTAAAGGGTAGAGGCTGGAAGAGTTTTAAGGTGATGCTAGAAGTACGGATATAAATAGCAATTTTTGTGAAGCCTCAGAAGGTAATGAGGTTCATGTTATTCAAAACAATAGGAAAGGCGGTCCTTGTTGTAAAGTTGCAAAGATCTTGGGTAAACTATGTTCTAGTGTTTTGTGAAAGGTAAAACTTGTGACCAAATGATGAAACTGGGATATTTAGCTAAATAAATTTCTAAGCAAAATGTTAAAAGAGCCCCTCCGTTTCTCCCTAACTACTTATAGTAAAATGAAAAAGGGGAAAGATAACTTGAAAATAAAATTTTTAATTTTTAATCAGAAAGTAACCAAAATCTGAAGTTTTGGAAAATTTTCAGCCTATGCATATGGCAGAAAATAAGAAAATGTGTTTTTAATTTGAAGAGAACATTATAGGTGTGGCTGAACAACCATTTGATAAAGATATCCTGGATGTAACTCATGGACCTAAACACTTATCTCAGCAGAAGCCAGGAATAAAGCTGAGACTCTATTCTACTACTAACAGCATTGCCAATTGAAACTAAAGGGGACAGAAAAAGTAACACACACCAAAGGAAGCCATTGATTTTCCTGGATTTTGTAAAACCAGACCATGAGACGATTTATTTGGATTCAAATGTGTGCTATTCTTTAATAAGAGAAAATAATAACCTTCAAGTAATTGAGTGGTCATCAGGGCTGCTACTCCTACCACAACCCCAAGGGCAAGGCTGTTTGCTTCCTGGTTTCAGAGGGCAAGACTTTTGCAGAGAGTCAAAACATGGGAGGCCCTCTCAGTACCATGGGGGTGATATTGCCATACCAGTGGGCCTGAAAGGTAGAGTATTCAGTCAAAGAGAATTATTATTAAGCCTTAATCTCTAATGAAATTTTATTTGCTATGTTTTAGACTTACTTGTAATCCATCAGCCTTTTCTTCTTCCAAGTTTTCCTTTTTTGGAATGGAAATATTTGTTTTATGTCTGTCTACCATTGTATTTTGGAAGCACTATAACTTGTCTAGTTTCACAGCTAGAGAGGAATTTTTCCTCAGAAGGAGTTGTACCTAAACTTTTACCCATATGTTATTTACATGATATATAGATGAGAAATTGAAATTCAGACTTTAGACTTGATACTGAAACAAGGTAAGACTTTTGGGTTGTTTTGGATGGTATGATATGAATTTATTTTGCATGTGAGAGGAACATGAATTTTGTGAGGACCAGAGGCAGAATGTAATGGACTGAATTTTGTCTGTTTTAAATGTACATGTTTAAGCCCTAACACCCACGTGACTATACCGAAGATAGAAGCTCTGAAGAGGTGATTAATTTTAAATTATGTTTTAAGGGTAGAGTTCTGCTTTGACTGAACATTTGCCTTTATAAGAAGAGAATGATACACCAGAGCTCCCTGTCTTCAAGTGCGTTTCCTAGGGAAAGTACATTTGAGGAAATAGTAAAAAGGTGGCCTTCTGCACACCAGGAAGGGAGCCGTCACCAGGAACAAACACCTTAATCTTAGACTTCCCAAGTTCTAGAACTGAGAGAATAAAGTAATCAGGTGATTAAGTCACACAGTCTATAGTATTTTGCTATGGCCGTTCAAGTAAACTAAGCTGATGGGTTTTATAGCCACGAGCCCCCACCTCTGATGTCCAAGAAACCTCTGCTTAGGTGCGTTATTATAGTAATGATGAGGAGTAGGAGAGTTACTCAAAAATACCAGTTAAATGTGTGAGGAACCTTGAATAGTACTGGAAATTACTAGCTAACATTAATGTGAACTGCCACTGTCAGTTTCAGCAGGCGTCAGGAACTCTTGTCATTAGGAGGGTTTGACAGTTGATGGAGAAACTGCTGTAGGTGTAGCCATCGAGGGTCTGCATTGGGAAATGTTTTTCAAATGTGTCTACATCTGTCAGGAAATACTGCTGTCAAGAACAGCCCTTAGAACAAAGCAGATTCTGTACCTTCAATTCTAGAGAAAAAGTGATTGAACAGTGAAGGCATTAAAAAGCTGAGGACAGGAGAATGTTTAACTTGTAAAAGCTAACATTTTGGTGACGTGGTAAGTCCATTGAAATATCTGAAGCAGTCCATCACAGAGAAGGTATTAACTGTGTTCTATAGTTTCTCAAGGAATAAGATTAGAATACATGGGCAGAAACTTCAGAAAGAAAAATAATTGCTCAGTACAATAACTTTTTAATTTTTTTAACTTGCAGAGTTGTCCAAAATTGAATGACATTTTGAAATAATTTTAGACTTACAGAAAAGTTGACAAGATGTACAGAACTCTGCACATTTTTTTCACCTGGATTTCCTAATGTTAACATTTTATAAAATCAGTGTATAATGATAAAAACCAATAAATAAATAAAATTAACATTGGTAGAATAATATTGACTAAACTTCTAAATTTATTTTAACTTCACATGATTTCTCCACTAAAGTCTTTTTTTCTGTTACAGGATCTAATTTAGAACACAATGCATTGCATTTTCTTTCTATGAGCCAACGACTTTCAATGTCTATTAAAGCCTTATTATGTTGTTACTCAAGACACAAATTAATACGTTAGTGGTGTTTGCTGTATCTGTCATTATAATAATCACATATTAGTTAGTTACAACTATTTTATAATAAGGCAGGTTAAAATTCATTTGGATAGATTACAGTTTTGAGTGAATGGCATATTCAAATTGCTACAAAAGATATTGACAAGAGTCTATTTACATACAGTTCTCCAAGGTGCTCTATTTTGAATGAGACCATGGTGATTGAATTATTAATAGTAAAGAAGTAGGCATGCACAAAATCTTGCCTAAATCTAAATATACACCACTGGAAACTGGAATTTAAGTCTTAATTTTAGGCATCTTTAAGAATATAAAAGTCTTTTATAATTCTGCTTAACAGCTAGTCAGACTGTTAACTACATCTGACTCAGGCAATTATGGGTGATATACATAGGTGGGAAATTTTATTAAATCACCTGCTTATAAGGTACTTTAAGAAATTTTTATTCTTTAGTGATTATTATCAAATGTTTCTGTCCAAGAATTTGAATTGTTCATTTGTCACCTATCCTATAAATGTAAATATCATTGCCTTTTAATCTGTGCCCTTGTTGGGTAGATGGAAGTACATATACATGTTTCAACATTCAATAGCTTTTTTGCTTTGACCAAAATGAAATCTGGCTTCTTAAAAGAGTGTTAGGATTATATGACTATTAAATAGAATGGAAGATACTTAAAAATACAGAATTTGTGTAATATACCTTCAAATTTCGAATGCCCATTTGAATTCAGAATGTTAATTTTTGAGTGTCTTGTTTATGTCATTTTAATTTTTCCTCAAATTGGAATGATTTGTACTTTCATGATCAGGGAGCAAACTAGTTCTGCAGAATAAAAACTCTGTAATTCAGAATCATTATTTTCTTATTCCCCCCCACCACATGATTTACATATGTTTGATTGCTCCAGAGAATTTAGGAAAGTCTCTTCTCTTCCTAAAGATTCCTGTTGTCTTTTTTGTTTACGCATTCTGGGTCATGATATGTCTCCTGCCATTTCAGTGGTGGCAATGCTATCAACTAAAGCAAGAGGACCTCAAGATGAAACTGAGAATCACGGGGAGATATAGTCATTGGACTCAACCACTCACATCCATGTAGAGAGCTGTTTTCTAGTGATTCTACTTTGATAAGTCTGGGTTCTGTCCAAATGATTTCTGTTATAATTGTTATTTGGCTATCATAACACCGACATTGAGGTAGACTTAGCTAAAAGTTGATGATGAAAAAATACTGATAAGGGTTCAGTTTTATTTTATTTAGATGTTCATAACTTTTAAAATACAATCTGTCTGGACATGGTGGCTCATGCCTGTAATCCCAGCACTTTAAGACACCAAGGCAGACAGATCACTTGAGGTCAGGAGTTCAAGACCAGCCTGACTAACATGGTGAAACCCCATCTCTGCTAAAACTAAAAAATTAGCTGGGCCTGGTGGCACATCCCTGTAATACCAGCTACTTGGGAGGCTGTGGCAGGAGAATTGCTTGAACCTGGGAGGTAGAGGTTGCAGTGAGCTGAATTTGCACCACTGCATTCCAGTCTGGGCAACAAGAGCAAAACTCCATCTCGAAAAAAAAAAAAAAAAAGTCTGATTAGAAGCATATTAAGATTTTCTAAATAATTTTTATTTAAATGGAAAATACAGTTGAACCAAAAATAACCAGTTTCCAAACTGACTGCATCTTACATAAAAATATCTTTGTAGAAGATAAACTCCTAATGTTTTATATAAAAATCTTGAGTAAAATAGAGTTCTTAGGCTCTGGTCCTATTCTGATGCTTGGAAGATGTAGAGGAAAAAAATATTATTATTATTATTTGAAATGGAATAATATTATTATTTGAAATGGAATGCTCTGTTGCCCAGGCTGGAGTGTAATGGCATGATCTAAGCTTACTGCAACTTCCCCATCCCAGGTTCAAGTGATTCTCCTGGTCAGCTTCCTGAGTAGCTGGGAATACATGCATGCACCACCATGCCCAGCTAATTTTTGTATTTTTAGTAGAGACAAGATTTCACCATGTTGACCAGCTTGTCTCGAACTCCTGACCTCAAGTGACCCACTCCCTTGGCCTCCAAAACTGCTGGGATTACAGGAATGAGCCATCATGCCCAGCCTGTAGAGAAATTATATAGTTAGAGTTTTCCAGAGCAGCTGCATTTTACATACTGAACTATAAGTATTTCTTGCCCTATTAACAGGAGAATAAAGATGGGAGAGCAGTTGTCTATAGGATTCATTTTGTAATTTATTACTTAAAATAAATAAGCTTCTAATATTTTAGTAGATGTCCACAAGTAATGTTTCTCCAGATTTTTCAGCTGATTAATTCAGGCCCACTTAGGATAATCTCCGTTCCAACTGAGTAAATCAGATCATTCAGTGTATCTCCAAAATTTAAAATCACCTGATTAGTGGCTTCAGTGGACTAAGTGTGTCTCCTCAAAATTTATATATCAAAAATTCTGTACATACACAGGTAATGTGAGGGTATTAAGAAGTGAGTTCTTGGGATGTGATTAAGTCATGATCATAGAGCCCTTATAAAAGACATGAGTATCCATATAAATGGAACCTCAGGAGATTTTTTTCCCCTCATCACTGTATCTGAAGATACATTGAAAAGTCAGCAGTCTGTAATCCAAAAAACAACCCTCAACAGAACCTGACCATGCTGATGCACTGATATGTGCTTGTGCCTCCAGAACCCATGAAAAATACATTTATTTATAAGTTATCCAGTCTATGATGTCTGGTCAGAAACTAGAATGAAGACAAAGGTTTTATTTACAAGTGTAAAATTTTTTCAAGAAGCACATAGGTTACTGTTTGATTAAATAGGAAATGTAGTTCAGCCTAATTAACTGGATATATCAAAAAGCCATCACACTGAGATACAATTCCTTAGAAAATGTGACATATATAACTGATATAAAATGGAGATGTTCATGATTGAGATGGTCTTTCCTTGTAAGTGAAAAGACTACATGTATTGCTTGAAAAACCTACGTATTAAATCTAATGTAACAAAAAGGGATCTGTGGTTTTACATTGATAATCCCAGAATTACGAAGATATCCTCCTCATCTCTTGATTAACTGTATCCTTGAAATGACTGAAAAAAATTGACATTAAGGTATCTGATTTTTGTAAGTATGATCTAACAATCTAACACTTCAGTTATTTCAGTCTTGAGAATTTATATAAGCTAAGTTTAGCAAGGGAGCTGTGATAAAAATGATAGAAAAATAAAATTATTGGACACTTGCTCTTGGCACTTCCGTGTTCTCTTACTTGGGCCCTGCTTTCATCTTCCAGCCAGCAAATGAGATAATCAGATCCCACACAGCTCAGGAAAATAAGGGGCTAAGAAATTCTGGGATATATAAATTGGATATATATAAATTTGGGATATATAAATCTCCCAAAGAGGAGATTTTCCCTAGGTTCTCTCCATAATTGTGAATTTGCTTTGAATGGTTCATAACAATAACATAATAGCTACACTCAGTAACTTAATGAGTTGTAAATCATATGGTTGATAGCATTATGAAGACCAAAGGGAAATTAAACATTTTAAGCATTTAGACTTCTGAATTGAGAACTAAAAATAATATTCACATATTTTGCCCAATGCCAAGGTCCAGCCCTCAGACCCCAGCCGCATTATAGATGAATAAATGCACTCAAACACAAATTTCCAGTGAATGAGTGGGCCAAGGGATCATGAGCCACTCACAGAAAGAGATCACAGCTATACAACACTGACTAGTTTGGCTCCTCCCCATTTTTCCAGTATAGATTTAATAACAGAGGTTCTAAGTCAACACACTTGTAGAAAAAGATTAAAGGCCAGATTCTGATGCCCAAAGCAAACACCATTAGTGGGTAATTTCCCTGGTAAACCTCCCCCTGAGAGAGCCATCTGGCTCAAAGATTGGTTTTAAGACCACACGAGTAAACAAGCTAGTTAGGTAAACTACTCACATTCCTTTGTATTTGCACCCTAATCTCTCTGGTTCCTGCAAAGAGACTCTGGATGCCTTTAGCCAATAACTATAGAAAAAGTTCTTAGGGCATCCAAAGGGAGTTGAGACTATATTCTATAACTTTCTCTAATATTTTTACCTTAATGTTTTTGTCAGCACCCTGAGTGAATTCCCACAGCCCAATATTATTATTTTCTAATGAACAGAAGATAGTCATAGAACCCATTTTGTTTAAGGGCCCTTGATCTTTAAGAAATATAATGACATTCAATAAAGCAGATAGTTGTACACTTTAGCCATTGTATAAGTACATTTATATGTACTACTTCATGCCTGGGACCTGGAAAAATTACCCAAATTTTAAGGACACAGACCCAGCTGCATGATGGATGAAGAATCTGCAGATCTTCAAGTTGACCTTCCACATTTCTTTGTGAAACAATTTGATCTTGCAACTAGGAATGTTACTTAACTTCTATCTAAGATGTTTAAACAAACCCATTCTCAAGAGACATTTAAGATGTAAAATGCATCTTTGCATCCTTTAGTTTCCAAATTTTGAAGGCTGAGGGAATTTTAAGGATTGGTAATGCAACAGCTTTTGTGACAGATCCATTTACTTTCTCAGTAATTACTATTACCTCTGTGAGATATTTTACTCCTAGTATGGCATGCGTTATGCAAAATCACAAGTTCCTCTGTGCTTCTGTTTTCTTGGCAATGACATTAGAGTTAACAGCTACCTTCCAAAAGTAGCCATCTTAAGCCACAGCTTAAAGGCTCCCATATATTCACTTTCTATGTCTTCTGGATAGTTCTTAAACCCATTCTTGTCTTCTAATAAAACAGTTCTAGCTGAAGGATCCTGATTTGATAGGTCTCTGTGGTGAATATTGGAACAATACTGCATCACTCCCTCTCCAAAGCTGTTCATTAAGGTAGTATTTTTTAAGAAACTAGAAAACAATCTATTAGTAAACTCTATGTATATGTCTTCTATCTCCATACCACTGCCCTAGTTCTACTCCTCCTAACATTTTCCTGTACTATTTAAATAGTTTTTTATAGGCCCACATAAAACGTCCATTTTGAAGATTTGTTAGAAGGACTCATGAGACTCAATATGTAATTATATTCATGGCTAAGATTTATTATAGAGACTGAGTAGGAATATACAGATCATAACAGAAAAAGACATGAGTGGATTCTGGAGGAAGCAGATAATCTTATGCTCCCTCCTTCCTGTGAGTAGCCATATAGAGCACATTCTTCCTTAATCAGTGAAAACACAGTAACAGAGGTTTATGATTTTTCCTAGGGAACCCATTAGAGACTCAATTCCAAAATTTTGTAGTGAGATCTAGTCATATAGTTTAAAATGTTATCTAATTCCACATTCCCAAGTGAAAGCAAATGATGAGTATAAATCATACTGTTTGCATAAACAAACTAGGCACAGTGACATACCTTAATCTTTTAACACTTCCAAAAGCTCAATTTTGAGATGCTGACCAAGAGCCAATCTTGCAAACAACGTCAAGCTTGCTGGGGTAACTCTTTTCTGTGTACTAAGTAGTTTCCCTTTCTATTATGATTGTTTCTTTCCAATTCATTTTCTACAGAGCAAAAAAATTTCCTTAGCCATGAATTAAATTATAGTCTTAAATCTTTCAAGACATTTTATAAATTTCTGACAGGTTGAAAAAATCAGTGTGGTGACATTTTTCTCAAAGCATTATTTTGATGTGTCCAGGTAAGTTTTGCTACTTAAACCCTGATCATTTCAGCTCACATATCCTCTCCAATTATCTGTGCTGTCTTAGGGATGTGCTTGCATGCACGTGTGTGTGTGTGTGTGTGTGTGTGTGTGTGTTCATTTTTTTTTTATTTAATACAGGAGTTGACAAACTTTTTTTGTAAGTGATCAGATAATCACTATTTTGCCCTTGACAGGTCATACAGTCTCTGTCACAACTACTCAATTTTGTGATTGTAGTGTAACTGAAACTAGGTTTGGGTGCTTGCCAATCGAAAGCCAAAACTTGAGAAACAAAGAACTGGTAGAAGAAAGAGCAGGTTTATTCAGCTGACAGCCTAAAGAGATGGCAGGGTAGAGTCTCAAATAAGGCAGGATAATGTCTCAAAGACCATCTCTCCCTCCCTTGGCTGGCCAAAGGGACTTCAAAGAGGAAAGGACTTGGGAAACTCGCAGGTCAGCATATCTTGCTCTGATGATTATCTTTAGTAATGGGCCACCTAGTGGTCTGGCTGGTGTCAGCTAGCCCTCAGCAGGATGGAAGATTTACTGCTCAGCATTGTACTTCCAGGGGTAAGGGTGAGTCCCATAATCTTTGTCCTATCCCAAGGCTAGTTACTGGAATTAAGAAACTAATTTAAGCAAACATAGAGTTAGGCATTATAAAAAAGGAATAGCCATTTGTTTTCAAAATGGAGTTACTAGTTCAGTTACCGTAGTACAAAAGCAGCCAATAGGCAATAGGTAAATAACTGGGACTCTTTACTGACTTTAATTAAATATAAATAAATTACCAGTTAATATTGCTAACACAAATCCTCATATATATGCTATTAATATTTTCAAGCACTATTTCAGGTCCAGGTGTAATTCATTTCAACGAGTTAAAGTAAAAACATAAGTTGAGGTGTAAGAAATATTTTCAGTAAATTTACTACTACCACACTAATTTTTTTGGGAAATATTTGGAGAAAAAAGTTTTAGTCGCATGGGGAAGAAGAAAGTTTGGGTTAAATTCTTTCAGTTTCCTTTCATCTTGTAAAAGAAAAGTGGTAGAGATTTGGGCCAAATGAGACTTTTGTGTTTTATATAAGTGAAACAGCTTGAAATAATTCATTATCAGAATACCCAGGTATTTGTATTTTTACAAAGAAAGACACAGGACACTCAGTAATAACTCTTCAGAGAAATTGTTCTTACTGGTCACTAGAGCTACTGATATGCAAGTGCTGAGTAGAGAGAAAAGCATGGTCCCTTTAAATGATCCAGAAGTGGGGAAGGGCAGAGTTCCTGGTGGCGCCTTCTCCAGGAACCTAGGTGAGGACAGGCATTTTTGTTTTCCTGACCAAATGTTGCATTTCCCAAGACTACCCTGGCCTGCCACGCCCCCATCCTGTGCCTATAAAAATGCTGTAACCCTAACAGCCAGACACGCAGACAGCTGGATGTCAAGAGGAGCACATCAGCAGAACACACAGGAAACTGGATGTTGAAGAAACACACTGACAGGCACCAGCACTCCGCCAGGCCACTGACTGGTGGTGTAGAAGCAGAATGACGTGGAGTTTGGCTGGGGCAGTCAGAGGAGAGCCCAGGCCGCTGAGCAGCCAGACTCCAGGGGAAATCCTTCCCAATCCATCACCCTCTGGCTTCCCCCATCTGCTGGAGACCTATCTCCAGAATCTGGGGGGAGGAGGATTGTGGGCAGGACTGTCTCTTTTAATTATTTTTTTCCCTCATTTTAAAATAGAAGTAATCCATGTACCTTATTTAGAAAACGCAAATCAGTTTAGTCAAATCACTACAGACGGACTCATGGAAAGCAAAAATCTACGGCCCCACACATCCCCACCCCCACTCTCACTTTTAACAGCCACTTTTAGTTACTTATCCTGATTTTTATCTCCAAACCTACATAATATGTGGGCATTTAAAAAATCATCACTTTCAGACATTACCCACTGATGTCCTGCTGTGACAGAGGAGGATTCAGATCATTTACAAGTTCAACTCCTTCCTGCTTCTAGTATAATTTAGTTTTTCCATGGGTTATTGAGTAATGCCTTTATTAACTTTACTAACTTTATTTAGTACTGTTCCACGTACTACGGACAATATTTCTGAACTAGAACTTTGTTAGATGAGAGAATACCCTTTCCTGTAGTCCCTTTCCTCACCATTATCCTCCCAGCTTCTGTTTTCTGGTCTTTTATATTGTCAAAACATAACATTAAATTCTGCTCTGTAATCATAACTGAGTTTTTTGATGTTTGTCTATAGTTGGATTCTAAAAGTTGAAAAGCAATAAACAGCTATTGAAGAAAAAAAAAAAAAAAAAACACCTTGCACTTACTCTCCAAACCCAGGTGTGATCCTATTCTTCCAGTATGCCAAGGCAAGAACCTGAGATACAGAAACCCCTCTGTCCTTGTTACAAGGCAGAGGGTCTAATTGAGCTGGTTAACACAAGCTGCCTGCAGACGGAAAAACTAAAAGAGCTCATGGCAGCATATGCCCATTGGGGCTTCAGGAGCTGTAAACATTCACCCCTACGTACTGCTGTGGGGTTGGAGCCTCACAACCTGCCCCTGTGTCTGCTCCGTTAGATGTTTGAGCAGTGGTGCACTGAAGAAGTGAGCCACGCTGCCATTGCATGTTCTGCGAGGGGTCAACAAAACTTTTCCTGTTTCACTCCCAATGGATTCTCATTTTGACTATACAGTAGAATTGTATCCAATATTTTAAACAAGTTTTGAATTAATTCATTCAGAAATCAAAAGAACATATTCACTAAAGACAATGTTGTAGAATCTTAAAATACTGAGTAAGATGCTAGATGTTGGAATTGGTAAATTATGCTTTAAAGTGACAAGTTTCTTCTATTCAAATATAGACTAGCTAGTTATATGTAAAGTAATAGAAGCAAATTAGCATATCAGAAGATTAAGAGATATATAGATTTCTGATTGAATTATACTAGAGGGTTACGTGAAATAGATTCTAGGGTGTGGAAATGTTCATGTTTTCTTAGGTCACTGGGGGAAAAGAAAGAGGGAAGAAGAGTGGTTTCGTATATGGCCCTGAAAATATTTGTAGCATAGTGTAAATAGAAAAATAAAACTAAATCCCATTAAAAATGACATTTTTTTGTGAACTGGTGAACATTTTTGTTTGCTTCTAAATATTTCTATTGATTGAATAGGCCACATTATATTGTTATTTAAATCTATCCAAAATAATATTTATAGCACAGGTACAAAGAAACCAAGTCATGACCCCCTAAATTACTTCTATTATTTCTGTTTCCCAGAATTTTCCAATCAATTAGTTACAGGTCTGGTCTATGCACTTCATGACCTCACAATTTACACAAATGATTCTTTGACCCCACCATTGAAATTATGGAGAAACTTTGCTGTATGTATTTTACACCTTGCCCATCAGCTTAGGAATGTAGGATCTGAGACAGCTAGAAATAAGATTTGGCTTCAGCTTACTCCTGCTAGAGCATTCCTTCATGAATTCCCACTAATCACAAAACACACACCATTACCAGACTGATAACATACTTGCTAACCTAAAGTGTTACCTGAAAGCAGTCCCGATCCAGACCCCAAGAGAGGGTTCTTGGATCTCACACAAGAAAGAATTTGAGGCAAATCCATACACAGAGTAAAGTGAAAGATACAAATCTGTACATAGAGTAAAGAAAGCAAAGGAATAAAGGAATAAAGAATGGCTACTCCGTAGGCAGAGCAGCGGCATGGGCTGATTAGCTGCTTATACTTATTATTGCTTCTTGATTATATGCTAAACCAGGGGTGGACAATTAGCAGAACCAAAGGTTCTTTTTCTTTTTGGACCATATAGGGTAACTTCCTGACATTGCTATGGTATTTGTAAATGATCTTGGCCCTGGGAGTCTTTTAGCATGCTAATGAATTATACTAAGCACATAATGAGCAGTGAGGACTGCCAGTGGTTACCTTTTTGAATCTTGGTTTTGGTGGAATTTAGCCGGCTTCTTTACTGCAACCTGCTTTATCAGCAAGGTCTTCGTGACCTGTATCTTGTGCAGACCTCCTATGTTATCCTGTGACTTAGGATGCCTAACCTCCTGGGAATGCAGCCCAGTAGGTCTCAGCCTTATTTTACCTGGTCCCCACTCAAGATGGAGTCTCTCTGGTTCTAAAGTCTCTGACGCAAGGTTTTGTTATACGAAGAAGATAGCCATTCTATATTGTTCTCTTGTGCTCTTGGAATGTCTAACCATGCCTTTAACTTAAAGAATTCCAGGAATTGGCTTTAAGAGTTTCAAAATTTCGAACCAAGGTTGCAAAGTGTTTCACCTCAGCAAAAAAATGCTTATCAATTGATTTATAGACTTGTTGCCACTGACCAGACCACTAGATGGTCCATTACTCAAGATAAGCATTGCAACCTGAAATGCTGACTTGCATACCCTACCCCTCATGTGCTTTGCCCAGCTTAGCCTCCATACTTTACTAATGGTAACAGTTTCCACAGTCTGCAAAATAAAATAAAAATTTCCAACTGGCACTTTTCAGAGAGTCATTCAGGGAACTCTCTCTTTCTTCATTGTTCTGCCTGCCTATGCTCGGGCATAAGTGCCAATGAAGCCTTGTCTGGGAAACTTCTTTTGGTCTCATGTCAATTTCTATTGCACTGAGGACCCAAGAACAATGGTTGGTAACATCTTCTTTGGGGGCTTGTCTGAAATCATGGGGAAGATTTTTCTCTCCCAAGTTGGGAGGCCCATGAGCCAGCAGGACTCCTGAATGTGACCCCCTTCATGGCTGATGGGCGGCCACTTGAATCTTAGATTCAGAGTGAGTTTTTCCTATGGCTTCAAGACCCCTTACCACCACCACCCAGACAATGCTTTCCCTCCCCTCCTGTCCTCTATTTGTTGTGTCTTTCTTTTTGCTTCTTCTTCCTTCCTCCTTATCTTCCTTTGCTTTTCACTAACTTCATCAGCTCAGCCTGAATAGACATCCATGCAGAATGGATTCAAACAGCTGATCAATTCAGCTGGTAGGAATCTCTGTCTGGTGCCGTCTCTGGACAATATAATCTTCTTTAAGTCTTCTAAGTACTTTCTTTCCCTTTGCTACACCTTGTGGGGAATGGAGGCCTGTGGACTTTCCTGACATCTGTCTATTCAAGCGTGCACGTCTACCTATTCTCAGTGCTGTCTTTATAAAGACAAAATTGACAGTACATGAGTCCAAAGTTTGCATCACTCATATCCTGATCCATTGTTCACTTGTTTGTGTCTAATTTGAAATCACATTCCCTCATGAAGCCCATGGAGCAGCATCTTGCAAAAATGAGAGGCTTTTGCCTATGGGTTTATGAAACAGAAAAGGATGATTTTCTTTTGTAATACGGCTTGAGCCCCACAGCTGTGGTATAGCAAACAGTATCATCAAAAGCTGCTCTGCTCTTCTGAAAGCTACAGAGAAAGGAAACTTGGTACCTGGCATGTCAGCAAAAGGGTAAGAAATTCTTACCAGACAGGCTTCTGGATTCTGTTTCTCTGTGCAAACTGGTTGAGTGAACGGTAAAAATCATTGCTTGTTTCCTCTACAAGGTTTTAATTAGTGAGTAAAAGGATTTATGAGACTACTGTTAGGCTGTAATTAATCTGATGTCCTCTGCGCTATAAATTTGCCATTCTGTGTCATTCAGTCACGAAGAGGGGTGCCACAGGACAGATGTGAGCCTACTTGCCCACTATTCCAGCTGGCCCAGCAGACTACAAACTTTGCTGGGGGTCGCTAAAACAAAAACTGGATGAGATATCCCTCTCATCTTGTCTTATGCCCTTGAGAACTTAATTTTGTAACAATATGGAGATACTGTATTTTGGTCTCTGTCATCCAGAGGGTGAGAAATTTTTAGATCCCTCAGTCATCTGGTCTGAAAGGACACATTATAATGTCATGGTTATCCCAACTAATTCTCTTGAGGGGTTAAAGCCTTTGCAAGCTCAAAAATGACTGCTTTAGAGTTCTTCTGGGGAAAGTGATAGCAACTGCCATATCTGTAGCTCAGCAGCTAAGGCTTTGCCCTTTCACAGTGGTGATCTTAGTTCAATCCACAGCTTAGGGAATGAGTTCTTCCTAGTTTAATATTTGTGTGACCTTTGCCATTTATTAATTCTCTTCCCCTCTGAGAATGATTCCGGACTTCCTGTCTTAAATTTTCCTATCTCTGAGCTACCTTTGGGGTGATTCTAGATCTTGTAAAAACTGTTTGCCATCTCTTTTGAAATACCTTGTGCACCCATGGTTAAGTCATAACCCTAGTTAAGGCTTATTGGTTTCATTGGGGGAAATAGCTTTGGGGACAATAAAAAAGACTAAAAAGCCAGAGGTATTGGCTGTTTGTTCTCTATAAATCTGGTAATAAAAGATTTAAAAGGATTTTTTAAAAAGAGCTCTATGATTAAAAGTCAGCTTAATTACAAGGGAATATCCAAGTTATATATACATTTAAAAGGCCTTATGTTGTTTTTATTTTCTTGGATTTTCATTTTGAAAAAGAAGTTTTTTTTTTTTAATTCTCAATATAATGAATTGTTTATACTTTTTAAAATGTCTAATAGCAGTTGTATACAATGATTAGCAATTCTACCAGTTCTCCTTCTGTGTATGTGTCATGTATATGATGTTTTACTTCCAAAATACATAAGAGTTCAAATTAAATGGCTTAAACATAAGCATTTGAATAAAATACTTTGCCAGAAGAAAGAAAAGCTGTAATGTGTTTTAGTTCGTATTACTTAACTAATCTTTGATAAATGTAGTTTTAAAGATTATTGGTTTAAAACAGTAATAAAAATATCTTCAAAATTTAGGTATTTGGTCTAAATTACTGCTTTTGTTAGACGCTTTTGTTACCACACCTGATACTGTCTTTTCTAGATCCTTTTGTTACCACCCCAAACCCTGAGTTTTCTGGTGCTTGTGTAAGTAAAAACTGTGGCTGGAGAGCACAAGAGAAAGGTGCACAGGAAAGGGGTCCTGGCGCTGGCTCTCTGAAGGGACTCAGTTTCTGTCATTTAAAGGAAGTCGGGGTGGGAAAGAGATTTACAAGCATGTTTTCGCATGGGCTTCTCCGCAGCTGCGCAGTAGGACAATATGTTCTGACATGCATCACATGACCAGAAAACGGCAAACATGCCCCCCTATGGGGGAGATTTTAGTATGACAATAAGATAGAACGAGGAGAACATCAGTCATCAGTTAGTGCTAAAGTCCATCTTGTCTTCAGTCAGTTGGATCTGATCAGGTTCTTATCAGGAGGCCAGACCCTTGCTTTAGTCACCTTGGGAAATACCACTCCAAAATATAATTGGTTAAGTTTTTTCTTTCATGATTAGGAATTTAGCATAGTCAGCTAAGTTAGAAAAGGTTCCCTCTTTCTGCTAAGGGAATGTGTTCTCTTTCCAGGTCCACAAGGGGGCATAGTTTTAAGGGCAAGAATTTCCCAGTGCCATACACCTCTCCCATCTGTCTCCATCAGGAAGATTTAATGGTTTATGTTTGAATTTGGCAGGCTCGGAAGAAACTAAAAGTCAATCACCCCAGCTGAAGTTTAAAGGAACTCCCTTCATTGTCCAGAGGAACTTGGGAAGGTGGGGATTTCTCCCAGGATAAATTCCCCTGCTCCTTCATGCACAGTGGATTTCCAGCTCTCTGGAATCCCCTCCCACTTGGTGGGGGCTCCGTTTCCCTTCTGGGATTTCCCCTCTGGAATCCCTTTCCACAGTTTCAGTGAAAGTCTTTCTCTTCTTCTCTTTTCTCGACCTAAATAAAATCACCTTTCTGCAACACTTCTTGGGTCTGATATTTACTTTCACAAGTGTACAGGGCATCCGCAGTGGTCCAATCTCTTATTATTTAAAAGATTAAAGACCGAGAACCCACAGCATTCTCTTGGGGGAGCTGTGCCTCACCAGCACCCCAAAAAATACCCGGTTGCAGAATTGGCACCCAACGTGGGGCAAATGAGTGAATTGTAAGAAAGAACGGTTACTTCAGAGGGGTAAGTAAAAATATTGAACCCTTCTCACTTGCTTTCTGTCCTGTCTCTTTAAGAACACCTAAAGCAGTTGCACCCAGGCGGGGCTGTGGGGAACTGGAACAGCACGGAGCGCGCGCGCAGGCCAGCCAGATCTAAAAGCGCACCTTTTTTTTTTTTAATATATATACTTTTTATTGCATTTTAGGTTTGGGGGTACATGTGAAGAACATGCAAGATTGTTAAAAGCTGTCATTTTCTCTCCCCCTCCGTTTCTCTCTCTCAGCTGCTTCTCTGGGCAAATAACCTGTGGAAGGTGGGACGAACAAACGCTTTCTGTTTGTACCACGGATAGAACCCGGCACATGCAGGCACGGCCAGGTGTTGGGCTCACGAACTGGTGGAGCGGAGTGGGCACGATCCCCTGCCCCCAGGCCTTTTGCTCCTTGCTGACCAAAACAGGAACTGGGCTGCCCACCACCCGGCCCTGCAGTCAGCTGCAGCTGGGCCTGGGGAAAAGGGCTTCCGGGCAGGGCGAGGTGTGTCCAGCGAAGTGCAAAGGCTGTAAGCAGAGCGGCAGCACTTAAGGAAGCACTGCAGGGAAATGCTTTTGCTGGTTCTCTTGCTCACTGGCCAGCATGTTCCGATCCCTAGTTGGGGGCAGCATGAAACCGCAGAACAGGGCTGTTAAAAAACCACAGCAGGGACAGAACAAGGGAACTCCACCCCCAGGGGTGCTCGAATGCCGGCAGCGGGTCCCTGTGTGGGCAGTGGCTGGGAGAGTGACCCAGGATGCGCACATGGTCCCAGGAACATGCTGGCCGTGGGTGCCTGTGTGGGCAGCGGCTGAGGGAGTAGCCTATGGTGCACACATGGTCCAGGCAACATGGTGGCTGCACGTCCCTGAGCAGGAGCATGGCAAACTTTCTCCTCTGGCAGGAGGCAGTGTAAAAAAGGCACTCAAACAGGTGGGGCAGCTGCAGTGGCCCAGCCTACTTCTTTAAATTGTGTGCTCTAATGGCCCCTCCCTAGAAGCTTACCACTCTAGGGCAGTTTTATAAATTGGCCTGTGAATATTAAGCCTTTGCTGGAAATATTAGTACCCATCTCCTGAGCCTCACTGGACTCGTCGGAGCTCATTGGTACGACTATCACCCAACCCAATAGCTCCTTTTATTCCATGCCTCCATCATGGTCACTGGAGGTCATCCAAGGCTGTGGGCATGAGTCCATGAGGCTGGTAGGTCGTGATTGGAATCCAGTAAATGGAAAGCCCTCTAATAAAATGGACCACGCATCTTGGACACCCAAAATTTTGGGGTGCTGACTGAAAAATGTTTCATTGTGGTACCCATTTTACCTGGGGGACACCTCAGGTCAAAGCGGCTGTAATTTTTTTTAACTGGGGATGTGGGCATTCCTTGTGCTCAATTTCAAATGAGCGCTTCTATTCCCAAGCTCAAGTCTCAATTAAAATAAATACTGGAATATTAGGACCAATTTAACACAGGACTTTTAAAAAAGAAGCAGCTCATCTTTCTCTGCTGAACAGAGTGGGCGAAATACCCCCCAGTGAGTGGAAAAACCTGGCCTCCACAGGGAAGTATATATTATAACACTATTCTACAATTAGACCTGCATTGTGAAACTGAGAGTAAATGGTTTGAGGTTCCCTATGTGCAACTCTTCTTTTCCCTAAGTAATAAGCTTCAGCTTTGTCAGGCCTGTGCCTCATACCCTATTCAGCCCTCCTCAGGACTACCTCCACATGTGGGACTCCCTGTGGCAACTACCTCCACAAATGACAACCAGGGCTTCTCAGCTCCTGTACCCTAACAGGAGCCAGGGAAGGCCGAGACGGCCAGGGCATCTCAGGCTACCCAGATGTCCAAACTCTGCCCCCTATAGGCAGTGGGAGGAGAATTTGCCCCAACTAAGGTGCACACCCCCTTCTCACGTTCTGACTTAAAGCAAATTAAGATGGACTTAGGAAAGTTTTCAAATGACACAGGCAAGTACATAAACCTTCTGCAGGGCGTGGGTCAGTCCTTCGAATTAGACTGGAAATATGTCATACTTTTGCTTAATCAAACCCTAACCAGCAATGAAAAAGAGGTTCAAGAGTTTGGGGACATTTGGTACCTTAGTCAGGTACATAACCTAATAACTCCAGAGAAAAAGGATAGATATCCCACAGGTACACAGGCAGTACCTGGCACAGACCCTTGCTGGGATCTGTATTCAAAACAGAGGTACTGGAGCCGTTAAGCATTTCCTAACCTGTATACTTAAGGGATTAAGGCGAATTAGGAAGAAGCCCATGAACTATGCAATGCTATCCACCATAACTCAAGGAAGAAAAAAAAAAAAAAAAACCAACAGCTTTCCTTAAGCAATTGTGAAAGGCTTTAAGAAGGTACACTCCCCTGTCACTAGATTCTATTGAGGATCAGTTAACACTAAAGGACAAGTTTATTACTCCGTCAGCAGCAGACATCAGGAAGAAGCTTCAGAAGCTGGCCTTGGGGCCAGAGCAGAGTCTAGAATCATTGCCGAACGAGGCAACCTCAGTGTTTTATAATAGAGACCAAGAGGAACAGGCTGAAAGGATCAGGAGAGATCAGAGAAAGGCTGCAGCCTTAGTTATGGCCTTCAGGCAAGCAGACCCCAGTGGCTCAAATGAGGGTAAGGCTCAGGTTAGCCACCAGGCTGGCAAAGCTTGTTACCACTGCGGTCTAAAGGGACATGTTATAAGAAACTGTCCCCAGAAGAATGAACAACCACCTTGTCCTTGCCCACTGTGCCAAGGGAATCACTGTAAAGCACACTGTCCCTGGGAACCAAGGTCCCCTGAGCTTGAGGTGTCTGACCAGATAATCTAATGACAGAAACAAGGGTGCCTGGAACAAGTGTCAGCACGAGCCATCACCCTCACAAAGCCCCAGGTAAAGCTGGCCATAAAGGCCCAGAAAGACAGTCTTCTCCAGGGCGCTGGCATGGCCTTCTCAGTATTTCTCTCCTGCCCTGGAAACTTGGTGGTGGTATTAGAAAAGTTACTACTTCTATTCAGTTACTGTAAGCTATCTCAGAAGTTAATTAATAACAACAACAAAAAAAAAAGGTTGCTAATTCGCTCTGCAAAAGGCAGCTCTCTCTACAAACCAGCTTAACTCTTTAGCTGCCATAGCTTTAAAAAATAAAAGGGCCCTAAATCTGCTAACAACAGAGAGGATGGAAACCTGTTTCTTTCTAGGAGAAATGCTGCTATTTTGTAAACCAGTTAAGTGTTATTTTAAATATAGAACTCAGGAATCAATCAAACACAGGGCTAGAGACCTTCAAAAACCTGGATGTCTTCTCTCCTAGGCTCGTTTATAACTCTGGGCCTCTCATCTTTAACCGCCTTGTCATATTCATTTCTTATAGAACCATAAGGCCGCAATCCTGCCACTGGAATCCCAGATGTCCTTGGCTTGTAAGCTCTATCATGGACCTCTAAATCAACCTGCACCTCTAAAAGGCTCCC
The DNA here is from genome assembly GCA_004027835.1 of Alouatta palliata. Lineage (NCBI taxonomy): Eukaryota > Metazoa > Chordata > Mammalia > Primates > Atelidae > Alouatta > Alouatta palliata. Next base: position 24,451 of record PVKV010006102.1, read on the forward strand.
CTCTGGAGAAAACCTCAACTGCAGGGGCCCTTCTATATCCCATTTCAGCAGGAAGTAGTTAAAGAGAATCAATGCCCTTATTCCAACGGAAGTTAAATTTTCCTGTTCAGAGGGGGGAATAAGGGAATGCATTCTTTGCAGGTCCACAGGGGGGCATAGTTTTAAGGGCAAGAATTTCCCAGTGCCATGCCCCCGTCCCATATCTCTCCATCTGGGAGATTTAACAGTTTATGTTTAAATTTTGCAGGCACGAGAGAAACTAAAAGTCAGTCACCCCAGCAGAAGTTTAAAGGAACTCCTTTCATTGGCCAGAGAAACTTGGGGAAGTGGGAATTTCTTCCAGGATAAATTCCCCTGATCCTTCACCCACAGCAAATTTTCAGCTCTCTGGAATCCCCTCCCACATGGTGGGTACTCCCTTTCCCCTCTGGGATTTTCCCTTCTGGAATCCCCTTCCCCAGTTTTTGTGGAAGTCTTTCTTTTCTCTTTTCTCTACCTAAATAAAATCACCTTTCTGCAACACTTCTTGGGTCTGATATTTACTTTTACAAATGTACAGTGCACCTGCAGTGATCCCATCACTTACTCGTTAAAAGGTTAAAGACCAAGAACCCACAGCATTCTCTCAGGGAAGCTGTGCCTCACCAGCACCCAAAAAAATAAAGTCCAGTTTTACTGCCATTTGATTTAAGGTAGGGAGGAAATATGCCCTGACATTTAAGACCCATCAAGACTTTGGTTATGTTAAAAGGAAAATCTTAACCAAAGTAAATTTAACAGAGCTTAACTGAACAAATAATGATTCATGAATTAGGGAGTCTACAGAACCAGAGTAGGCTCAAAGAGACTCTAGCAAAGTCACATGGTGGAAAAAATTTGTGGAAGCAAAAAGGAAAGTGATGTACTGAAAATGGAATTGATCTACAGAAACAGCTGGATTAGTTACAGCTCAATATTCGCTCAATTTTGAACACATTTTGAACAGTTGGCCCCTTTGCTTGGCCACAACTCAGTGATTGGCACAAGAGTAGGGTATAGTTTGTTCACACCTCCAGTTAGGTTATAGTTCACCATGTACAGAGAAACGTTTAGACCAACCTTAAAATATCTAAGGAGGTAGCTTTAGGCTAAATACGATTTAGCAGTTGACGTTTCATCTGTGTGACTTGTCAGGGCTGATTATTTTTTACCTATACTGTCTCACTTTAAATCTATAAACTGCTTGTATGACTTTTGATACTTTTTCAACTTTCTTGCTTTAGAGCTTTTCTATTATAGGTAAGACTGAGGACATACGAAGTTAGCCATAGCTTTGCTAGAAGAATCAGACATTATCTGTGATTCTGCACATGACATCTAATTAAAATTGCTTACACTAAAAATAAAAGTTATGTGTATTTGATTAAAAGTTATGTAAGTGTGGTTTTTAAGAGAAAGTAATTTTGTCTAATTTAGAGGATATAAGAAATATTTTAAAGAAATAATAAAACAAGTTTTAAGACAGTTATAGAAGGTTAATGAAAGATTAATTATCTAAAAATATTTGTGTATGAGCAAGTTGGCTAAAATTTAAAGGATTTTATTTAGTTTTTCCATGTATTAGACATTAAAGCAAAAGCACATGGATGCAGAGCCAGAACCTTTGCCCATGTCTCAGAATAACAAGACTTTTTTAGAGGACTGGTCTTCTCTTTAACAATTAAATGCAACACGTTATAAAAGGTTATGAAAAATCTCACCTTATGGTTAAACTAGTTAAAGTTAATAGATTTGTTTATAAACTTTTTATTAAAATTTGCTTTAGTATAAATGTGGCAATTCAAGCATAAAATCTGGTTTTCCCTTTTAAACAAGATCTTCATGTCATATAGAGCGATAATAAAAGATTTGTGTTTGCCTTTGAAATAGACTATAGGAAAAAAGAGAGAGAGAACAGATTCAGTTGGCCTCATTCTGTCTTTATTGGATCTTGTTGCTTAAAAAACTCAGTCTCCCCTCTATCAATAAGTAAAAGATTTTGCCTTTTTACAATTTCGGGGTTATTATTGGCTAAATAAATGTCTTATCGTGATCTGGGATTCTATTTTTTAATATCAAGTGTTTTAAATTACTTGATATTTGACAAATTTTCCAAGATCAAATTAAATATTTGATCCTCTGACATCCAAAAGAGATATATTCAGTTTCTTTGGTGTTTTAAAACCATAGAGAAAACATTGTCAAAAATAAAGTATTGAAGGTGTAAGTTAATCTGATATTTAGAGGGCTACTGAATGTATAATTTAATAGATTGAGAATTTATTTTTCTATGGAGAAATACTAACTATGCATTGTCTAGGAGGAAGAAGGACAGTAATGTTACTGAAGAATGTGCTTTTAAAATGAGATAAAGGTGGACTGTTGTCTTGGTCCTTACTAGATGTATATGTCTGTCAAAATTACTGATATAATCATGAAGTCTCAGTTACCATCCTTATATAAAGAGAATAATAATTTTTGATTTATAAACTGGGCAGGAAGATTAAATCAAATCAAACATATAAATTGCTTTTCAATCCTTCATGTTATTTTATTACCACTTTTGTGGTATAAAGGGATGAATTTTGTTAGAGCCACAGGGATTCACCATTTAGCTATTTTTCAGAAGCTGTAGTCTCTAAATATAGGCAAAAGAATTTTAAATTCATTTCATCAAAGGAAAAAGGCTTTCCTGAAACCACTTTTCCTATGTATATTTATGTATTTTCTTTTATGATTCTGTTTCTTCGTGAAGGTGATTCCCAGAAAATTGCCAAGTTATGGACAACAATATTTTACAGACAAAGAAATTCCATCTCCATAGAAGAATCTATGTTGATACTGCAAGGGTCTGCAGAAGAAGCTGTTCTTTATTTTGGGAGCAATATGCAGACTCAACAAGAGCAAACGAAAGCTATCTGAATGTTAATTCTGAGAAAACACTTAGGGTGAACAGAATGGGGCAAGTGTAAAGATCCTTTTCTGTCACTTCTCCTTGCAACACTCCTCAAGAACTTTTTTTTTTCCTCAAGATCAAATTTAGTAGCAGCTAAACTTTGGATTAATATAAAAATATAAGGTTGTTTGAACGATGACTTTGAAGGAGGGAATAGAATTTAGGATATTTTAGAAAAAATATAGGTATAATAGACCATTCAATTTAGGGCAACCATTTTCTTTTACAACTCATTTTGTGGTTCTACACTGTGTGAAACTCATATTCAGTTACTTTTTAATGCTCTTACTTACTTTGTTTCTTTATTTATTTTTATTATACTTTACATTCTGGGGTAGATGTGCAGAATGTGCAGGTTTGTTACATAGATAAACACATGCCATGGTGGTTTGCTGCATCCATCACCCTGTCGTCTACATTAGGTATTCCACCTCATGTTATCCTCCTCTATCCACCCACCCCCTGCTATCACTTCCCTAGCTTCCACACCCTGAAAGGCCCCAGTGTGTGATGTTGTCCTCCCTGTGTCCGTGTGTTCTCATTGTTCAACATCCACTTATGAGTGAGAACATGCGGTGCTTGGTTTTCTGTTCTTGTGTCAGTTTGCTGAGAATGATGGTTTCCAGCTTTATCTATGTCCCTGCAAAGGTCATGAACTCATCCTTTTTATGGTTGCATAGCATTCCGTGGTGTACATGTGCCGCGCTTGCTTTATGCAGTCTATCATTGATGGGCATTTAGGTTGGTTCCAAGAATTTTCTATTGTGAACAATGCTGCAATAAACATACATGTGCATGTGTCTTTATAATGGGATTATTTATAATCCTTTGGATATATACAGAGTAATGAAATTGCTAGGTCAGATGGTATTTCTATTTCTAGATCCCTGAGAAATCGCCACACTGGCTTTCACAATGGTTGAGATAATTTACACTGCTACCAACAGTGTAAATACATTCCTATTTTTTTCACATCCTCTCCAGCATCTGTTATCTCCTGATTATTTAATGATGGCCATTCTAACCGGTATGAGACAATAGATCAGAGATAGAGACACACAAAAACCCTTTAAAACTCAATGCATCCGGGAGCAGGTTTTTTGAAAAGATAATCAAAATAGACCACTAGCCAGACTAATAGAGAAGAAAAGAGAGAAGAATCAAATATATAATAAAATATGATAAAAGAGATATCACCACCAATCCCACAGGATTACAAACTACCATCAGAGAATACCACAAACAGCTCTATGCAAACAAACCAGTAAATCTAGAAGATGTGGAAAGATTCCTGGACACACCCTCCCAAGACTAAACCAAGAAGAAGTTGAGTCCCAGAATAGAACAATAACGATGTACAAAATTGAGGCAGCAACGAATAGCATAACAACAAAAAACAGTTCTGGTGCAGATGGGTTCACAGTGGAATTCCACCAGAGTTACAAAGAGGAGTTGGTACCATTCTTTCTGAAACTATTCCAAATGATACAAAAAGAGAGAATCCTCCCTAACTCATTTTATGATACCAACATCATCCTGACACCAAAAAACCTGGCAGAGACACAACTGAAAAAGAATATTTCAGGGCAATATCCATGACTAACATTGATGTGAAAATCCTCAATAATATACTGGCAAACCAAATCCAAGAGCACATCAAAAAGCTTATTTATCTCAATAAAGGTGGTTTCATCCCTGGCATGCAAGGCTGGTTCAGCATATGCAAATCTATAAAGGTAATCCATCACATAAACAGAACCAAAGACAAAAACCACATGATTATTCTCAATAGATGCAGAGAAAGCCTTCCACATAATTCAACAGCCTTTGTGCTAAAAACTCTCAATAAATGAGGTATTGATGGAATGTATCTCAAAATAATAAGAGCTATTTATGAAAAACCGACAGCCAATATCATACTGAATTGGCAAAAATTGGAAGCATTCCCTTTGAAAACTGGCACAAGACAAGGACGCCCTCTCTCTTCACTCCTATTCAACATAGAATTGGAAGTCCTGGCCAGAGCAATCAGGCAAGACAAAGAAATAAAGGATATTCGGTCAGGAAAAGAGGAAGTAAATTTGTCTCTATTTGCAGATGCCATGATTATATACTTAGAAGACCCCATCGTCTCAGCCCAAAATTTAATTAAGATGATAAGCAGCTTCAACAAAGTCTCAGGATACAAAATCCATGTGCAAAAATCTCAAGCATTTCTGTGCACTAATAACAGACAAACAGAGAGCCAAATCATGAGTGAACTCCCCTTCACAATTGCTACAAAGAAAATAAGATACCTAGGAATACAACTAACAAGGGTTTGAGGACCTCTTCAAGGAGAACTACAAATCACTTCTCAGGGAAGTAAGAGAGGACACAAACAGATGGAAAAACATTCCATGCTCATTGTTAGGAAGAATCAATATCGTGAAAATGGCCATACTGCCCAAGGTAATTTACAGATTCAATGCTATCCTCATCAAGCTACCATTGACTTTCTTCACAGAATTCGAAAAAAACACCTTAAACTTCATATGAAACCGAAAGACAGCCCACATAGCCAAGACAATCCTAAACATAAAAACAAAGCTGGAGGCATCACACTACCTGACTTCAAACTGCAATAATCAAAACAGCATGATACTAGTACCAAAACAGAGACAGAGACCAATGGAACAGAACAGAGGCCTCAGAAGTAACTCCATACATCTACAATAGTCTGATATTTGACAAACCTGACAAAAACAAGCAATGGGGAAAGATTCCTTATTTAGTAAACGGTGTTGGGAAAACTCGCTTGCCATATGCAGAAAGCTGAAACTGATCCCTTTCTTACACCTTATACAAAAATTAACTCCAGATGGATTAAAGATTTAAACATAAGACCTAACATCATAAAAACCTTAGAAGAAAACCTACACAATACTATTCAGAACATAGGCATGGCAAGGACTTCATGACTAAAACACCAAAAGCAATGGCAACAAAAGCCAAAATAGACAAATGGGATCTAATTAAACTAAAGAGCTTCTGCAAAAGAAACTATCGTTAGAGTGAATCAGCAACACATAGAATGGCAAAAAACATTTGCAATCTTCCCATCTGACAAAGGGCTAATATCCAGAATCTACAAAAAACTGTAACAGATTTACAAGGAAAAAACAACCCCATCAAAAAGGGGGCGAAGGATCTCAACAGACACTTTTTAAAAGAAGGCATTTATGCAGCCGACAAACATATGAAAAAGAGCTCATGATCACTGGTCATTAGAGAAATGCATAACAAAACCACATTGAGATACCACCTCATGCTTACTTTATTTTTAAACCTGATCTATAATTTGATTTTGTGCATATTGATTGCAGATAACATATAGAGTGTTATATGTTACTTTTTCTAAAGTAAGGGGAAATTCCAGTGTTTTAAATAAGATTGCATCTTCACAGTCATTTTGAGTGATATCAAAAACTACTATGAAGGTTTATTAGAAAACCTTTTTATATTGTCCTTATGATATTAATGCATAGAAGTAACAGTGATTTTGTAAGAGAATTGTTATGAATTGAAGGTGTGTTTCCCTCCCAACATTTATGTTGAATTTTGAAACCCTAACTACCAATGTAATGGTATTTGGAGATGTGGCCTTTTGCACACAGTTAAGGTCACATGAGGTCATTAGTGTGGCTGTCCCATGATGGTATTAGTGTCCTTAGAAGAAGAGACACAAGAGAGATTCTTTCTCTGTGTCCCCTCCATGAGAGGATATAGCAAGATGGAACATCTGCAAGCTAGGAATAGAACCCTCACTAGGAACTGAAAAAGGCTAGCGCTTTAATCTTTGACTTCCCAGCCTCCAAAACTGTCAGAAATAAATGTCTGTTGCTTAAGCCACCCTGACTGTCATATTTCATTACAGCAACCAGTTGACTAAGACAGGTATATTGTAATTCTTAACTTTTTTTTTTTCCATAAAGAGTCATGAACGACAGAACTGTTCTTTACTGGCACATTGTAATATTTGATTTCTTAACAATGTGTAGATGACTTCTCTCCACCCCCTCAACTTATCTCATCAAGGAGTCAAAAGAGTACAAAGGTAAAATCTTCAAACGTCTATGGAGTATTTAAGTGGAATTTACCTTTTGAAAATGTCAATAGCAAAGTCAAACAAACTGCACCTGTGGGATGAAGTCAGCCCATGGGCCTATATGACTTTTAAGCTAGAGTTTCATGTGAAGGGCATGCTTATATAACATTTTATTTCTAACCCATCAAATTCAGACTTCAAAATATATGTAGAGCTTGCAAATTAAAATACATGTATAGAGATAAATATATATGCATGTATATGTATAAAAACATATATGTTCAATCCTCCTGAACGTAATAAAGAGCATCAAAAATAGAAATTGCTTTAGTTTAAAATAGCTGCAGCATGTTTTTAAAATATTTGTAACAATGATCATGACCTAAGGAAATAAACAACTACAAGCATTAAGAAATTTTACAAAATAAGTCATCATCAAGACTTCACAGGAAGAATTTATTGAACTAGATTGGAAAAAAAATAAATAAATAGAAAAATCCTCTCTTGAACTATATAATCTTTCTTTAGTTATTTCAACAATTATTGAAGTGACTTTAACTAAATTACAGAGCAAAAACTTTTGAAATCTAAATAATATTCTCCTGAGATATAACCTAAATTGATTAGGAAAGGTTTTTATCTGTATAATAATTGAAGAGTTTTGTCAATGCAAAAAAAGAAAAGTGACTTTAAATGCAGTTTAGCACAGACATAAAGATATACTCTAGTCTACTGAGGAAAGTCTACTTAATATTATTGATTTTTTTCTTTAGTTTAAACTCCCTAGTCTCAATGGTCTTTTATCATGTTTATTCAGAGGTGAATAAAGGTCAAAATTCAATTTTACTGTTTCTTTTAGATTATTATTTATAATAATATCCTAGAATATCAAATATCATTAGTTACCCTTTTACAGTTTCAACTCAAAAAGCAAGCTTTAGAATTTTTTCCAGAGGAAACTAAATTCCCCATTCATTTTATGTATTTTCTATATTTTTAAACAGGTAAAATCATTACTGAGGGAGATAAACAGTAGCAGTGTTTACTGTTATTAAGCTATGAGTTGGTTTTAAAAACAGAAATAACATTTGATTTCTATTGCTTAATATTTACATAGCTATTTTATTATAGAATGCGGGAAATTCGTTTTATGTATATATGTCCTTCCACATCCCACAAAATATTTTATGCTATTTCTATAAAAAAATGCATGATTTAAACGTTTGAAAACACTTTAGCCATTTAAACATTTCAGAGAAGGCACCGGATAGATTTCTTATTTCTTCAAATCTACATGCAATATTTTATGTATTTATTATGTAACGTGACGTTTTACAGTAAATATACATTGTGGAATGGTTAAATTTAGCTAACTAAAAGATGCATTACTTCACATAGCTGTCATTTGTGTGGTGAGAACACTTAATGCTTTGTGCTCTTTACTCCCTCAGCTTTATTGAGGATAAATTGGCAAATAAACATGTGTATATTTAAATTGGACGACATGATGCTTCCCAGGATGTATGCATCATGAAATGGTTACCACAATCAAGCTAATTAACAAGGTTTTGTACCTCGAGTGCCTTTCATCCTTCAGTTTTGATTACTCCTTCCTTTACTTCTCGAATCAGAATCGAGAACTAGATTTAAGCACTGACAAAAATAGGCATGCCAAAGAAATACTCAAAAAAATTGCAAAAATTTAGTATTACTTTTGTTATTCATAGCTTTTAACCTGAGAAACATTTATGAATTTGTGTTCTTAGGTCTCCCTACTCCATCTGCTTACTAAGTGCTAATCATTACATTACTAATCATTGTTTAGCAACAGTTGACAGATTGGTTAGATTTTATATATCTACAGACACATATCTCTCGTTATCTCTCTCTTGCTCTCTCTCTCTCTCTCTCTCTCTCTCTGTCTTTCTATTTGTGTATATTTATGCCTTAGTTACTACTGATAATATTTTTACTTTTCATTTTTGGTTAATGTTATATAATCAATGAACATAGAGAATTATGTCATACGGAGGTAAGAGCTAAAGTTGTACATTAGTTTTATACAGATATAGGACTTATAAAATATAAATATTTCCCAGTTATTTGATATTTCTCTGTGAATTTGCATATTATGTCTATGATCTTGAACAAATACTCCCACTTCTTTACTTTTCTAATATAAAACAGAGATCACACATATTTATTTTCTCTCATTAAACATTCTTGCTTTATATGATATTTCCTTAAAACTGCCACAAATACCCTTTGCCTTTTTAATATTTAGATGATCTTAATTATTGTTTCTTGTCATTTGTTGTCAAATACAGAACATATTTGGTCAATTCCTAAATAATTATGTTTCAAAAGTTGTATATGTAATGCCCATGTCATATACAAATAACAAAACCCTCAAAATAAGTGGTCTTTAACTGCTCAAGAAACTATTAACTTGGTTGGATAACATACTCTGCCTCCTGCCATTTGAAGGTCATGCTGATTTTATTGATCTGGTTTTCTATTTTTTTTTCCCATTAGCTTTTCCTTTAAAGGCAATTGTGCTGAAGAAGTAGTAGTATTCACTGACAGCTTTCTGCTCCATGTCACCCGTGGAGATCTTTAGTTTTCTATGGTGTTTTCATGGTTTAGGTTGCTAATGAGCTGTCTTCTTCAAGCTGATTGTCAGTTCATAATACTATGCTGATTCTGCAAAGCTGTCCCTAATCTCCTTATGTCTGAACTTGTAAAGAATGCTTAACAGCTTTCTAGAGTATCTCCATTTCTGATATTGAAAGGACTTGTGATGATGCCCTTGGCTTGTTGGGCTGGAAAGTTTCCTTAGAACAAACTAAGGAATAGGAATCTATCATGGTCTTCTGAATATTTTGTTGCCTTTTTATACGTGGATATACAAAAATAATTGGATAAAATCAATCTTACTCTGCACTTTTATAAACTTTCTTTGCAAAGAAAGTTTGTAAGCTATACTGATACAATACTCAATGGATGGGTAGTTTATATAACATATAGTATATAGCCTTACAAAAATGAGATGTTGAGTATTGTTGTAAGAGAATAATTGATATTTAAGACAATCAATGTCATATATAGTTATTAGAAACTTTTCCTATAAAAAATATAACATCTTAGTTATACTGGCTTAAATAATAAAGGGAAGGTTGGTGAGAGTGTAAATTATTTCAACCATTGTGGAACACATTATATCAATTCCCAAAGACCTAAAAACAGAAGCACTATTCAACCCAGCAATCCCATTACTGGGTATATACCCAAAGAAATATAAATTGTTCTACCATAAAGACACATGCACATGTATGTACATTGCAGCACTATTCACAATAGCAAAGACATGGAATAAACTGAAATACCCATCAATGATATACTGGATAAAGGAAATGTGGTACATACACACTATGGAATACTAAGGAGCCATAAAGAAGAACAAGATTATAACCTACACAGGAACATGGAAGGAGCTGGAGGTCATTATCCTTAGCAAACTAAGACAGGAACAGAAAACCAAATACTGCATGTTTCCACATGTAAGTGGGAGCTAAATAATGAGAACATATGGACACATAGAGGGGAAAAACACACTAGGGCATACTGGAGGATGAAGACTGGGTGGGAGAAGGAAGAGGATGAGGAAGAATAACTAATGGGTATTAGGCTTAATACCTGGGGGATGAAATAATCTTTACAACAAAGCCCCATGATGTAAGTTTACCTATATAACAAACCTCCACATGGACTCCTGAAGTTAAAAGTTAAAAAAAAAAAGACCACTGGAATTCAGTAGTAGTAATGTTGCCTTCTGGCTGTGTGCTCTTCAAACAGAGAATGGTCTTTAGGTCTTGAAAGTGGAGTAGATGGAAGGAATTGCATGAGCAATGCTGGACTCGCTAAGCATTTGTAAGGATAACAGAATAGATAAATTTTCATGGAGAAAGTTTACATGGAACTTGGGTTTATTAAACGAATTATAAAGAAATCCAGGAAAAAAATCCATCATCTTCTCTCCTCCCTGACTCCTAGAGCCCCCACTGAAATCTGTGTCTTCCTCCCATTTTCTCACCTGGACTATGCAACAACTCCCTAACTTCAGATCTCAATCTAATCAGCTTAAATGTCACTACTTGTGAGAGGCCTTCCCTGTTCCCTTCCCCAACTTGGTTTCTTTCCTGCTCATTTGTTCACTTCCATCATGGATACTTAATTATGCTATTGACTTGATTGGATGTGTTGGCATTGAAAAGGTATTGTAGGGCACCAGTCGATGGATTGGCTGGGGAAAATATAAAGACAAGAGAGGTCTGTTAAGAAGTGATGGTTTAGGTATGTAACCATGTGAACTTTGCTTAATGCTGTTGAGGAAATGGGAATGGAAAGAGAGGCATAAGATTTTAAAAAGGTATTCTGTGGGGTATACAGCACATGCTAGAATTACAAGAATTTATAGTTATGACCTCTGATGTTTTATAGACTAAAACATTGTATTTAAATACAAAATAATAATAATAATAATAAAGGGAAATTACAGATCAAAAACTGTCAAATCCAGTGTTAGGGAGGTCCCCCCACAATTCATTTTTGGATTTTTTGACTCTACCACTGGCCTTCCTCATGGAAACTGACCCCGATCTCATAAATACCTTCTGTATTTCATTGCATAGCATAAATTGCATGTGAATCTCTGCAATGCTCATTTCAAAGAGATAGAAAGCATGAATTAAAATTGGATTAAACTGGCTGGGATATGGATTTAGTTTGCCTGAAACAACACTGCATTCAATCTAAAATTAAGAAGGAATGGCAAACAGATGCTAGATTCATCTTCAGCATGGCTGGGCCTCTGAAGAATGCAGTGGGAAAAAATATGTGATGCTTCTCAGCTTTTTTACTCTATTTCTACCTAACTGTTCAATTCATTCTTCCATCTTCTTCATGTGACCCTGACTGTGTAGGGGTAAAAATAACTGATGTGACTATCCATGCCTTCTGGATGACCTATGTTTAAATGCCAGCTCTTGTATTGTGGGGCTTTTGTGGAAAGCACATGTTTAAATATAAAGTATTTGGTCTTCACTAATATAGATTTAATTTGTTGTTTTGTTTTGTTTGTATTTCTACTGAACCAAGCACAAAGTAGTGTACTGTTTCTTCTGTGTTTGATTATCTCTGCATATTAATTTATTCCTCCTTCTTTCATTAAGCTCTCAAGCTTAAATTAGGGTCACATTTCTCCAGAGAGAATCTGCCTCTGCTTTTGATTGTAGCTAGGAGCATCATCAAATTGGAAACTCCTTGTTTGCACTAAGTCATGTGGCTCAGTGATTGTGATAGATGAGGAGAGAGGGAAGATGGAGAGAGAAAAAAAGAGAGGAAGTGAACCACGCATCCAGGTTCAGATGTCTTTGTTACTTGCTAAAGGTTTTGTGTTCTGATACCACTCCTCCTCTTAGTGTTCTGTGATGTTTGTCCTCAGAGAAACCCATATTTTCCTCTCTCCAAAATGTGCCTGTCACTTGCTTCTTGGTGCTCCTAGATTCCACTGTAACAGTTAGCATTTCTAGGAGAAGGCAGTTCTTGGACTCTTCCCTACCACTTGGGTACCATCAGGACCTCAAACAGTGTGGCTTCTGAAAGCCCTAGTTAGTCCCTTGGGTGAGGACTCTCAGAGTATCAAATACATGAGAATGACCTAATTCAAATTAATTTCTCATGTGATGGTCTCATATGTGCCTATGTGACCATATCTTACATTTATCTAATCTTAATGTAATGTTTGCATAAAAATGCTTCTATTACACATACATATTGAATCAACAATCAATAAACTTGCAGAGAACATACTGGGATTGCCAAATGCAATTTAAATATAAGGAATACAATCAATAATATTGTAATGAAATGTCCTTATGGTAAATTTTTTGCTTTATTAGGATTTTCATGTACAAAAACTATGTTTTCTTCAAAAAGTGCTATTCGGGGTAACACTATGCATGTATTTAGCTTTGGATTAATTCCTTCTTCATGATGATAAGTTGAATTAAGGACAACATAAATTACAAAGTATATGAAATCATATGATAGACCTAAAATATCCAAGGAACAATAAGTTAAAAATTTTAGAGGTCATGCCTAAATTAAGACTTTAAAATCAAGAAACACATGCTTGTTTTTATTTTTAAATACCATTTAGCATGATGCATTTAAGTAACTTGTGCTTTAAGTGGCTATAAGCAACTGATTTCTTTGTTTAAAACATAAAATCAATTTTATATATGTTCAGCTTTAAGTTAATTGAACAACACAGGTTAAAATAGAAACTGCCTGCTTTCACAAATGAATTATTTATAAGATATATGAAAAAAGTTTTTACAGGCATCCCCTGGGAATTCCACATTAAAATATTACACTGACATATCAAGTTTTAAAAGTATGTTTTCTATTATCATGCTATAAATCAATAGCCTAATAAGAAATAAGAAATAAGAAATATAAACATTAATCACAAAATTGTTTCCCTGGGGAAGACAAAATATTTTATGAATAAAAGCTCTGGATTTGTTTTCCCTTCATATATTTCTTAAATTTTGGTCACACTTTAGATAACATCTTAGAAGACAGCTTGGTAGAATTTTTTTCCTTGGACTCTTAAAAATAATAATGTCAAATTTCAGGAAAAAAATGGATATTAGCTAGCAAGTTAATATTTTATTAAAAAGTTTTTTAAAAGTGCAGATTTCCTACAAAACATAAAATAAATGTATAGAGTTGGATTAACAAATTTAAGATAATTTACTTTGCTCATTGAAGACCATGAGTAATGATAAGAAAGGGAGTTATGACACGAGAAGATGACAAAAAGTCTTTGAATAAGCTCACACATGTGTGTTAAGAATCCAGAGGTCTTAGACACATGCAAGTGTAGGACAAAAGTGGAATTTAAATACAAAGGCCCAGATTTTCATTGTGAGTCTGTTTAGTTTCTGAATAATATCACACAAAGAACCAAATTCAGTTCAATTGATTGGTCTCGAGTTATAATATAGGACACAATTACTGTTTTTCAATAAGTTCTTTACTCTTCAGCATGGTGTAATATACATATATAAAGGTAAAACATCACATAGAACAGAAAAGTTCTGAAGGTTCTCTAGGTGATTTTTATTGCAACAGAAGCATACTTTTAAAAGCCAACCACAGGCTATTCAAGGGTTTTCCATGAGTAAAGTATATATGCCAATGCTTCAATAAATAGAGACAGTACCTATTATATCTCACTATGTAGACAAGGAATAGTAACTCCTTGAACATAGTGACATTTCATTTATTACAAATTTGATAACTTTTGACATGTGAATGTGAGAATATTGAGATACATTTAAATAAACATTTAAGTAAATATTGAGCTATGTTTTAAAAAAAAAGTATTTGAGATCAGGCATGATGACTCACATCTGTAATTCCTGAACTTTAGGAGGCTGAAGAAAGCAGATTACTTGAGGTAAGGAGTTCAAGTCCAGCCTGTCCAGCATGGTGAAACCCTGACTCCACTAACAAAACCCACAGAGTATCAGCTGGGTGTGCTGGCGCATGCCTATAATCCCACTACCTAAAAGGCTGAGGCAGGAGGATTCCTTGAACTCAGGAGGCAGAGGTTTCAGTGAACCAAGATCATGCCACTGTACTCCAGCCTGGGTGACAGACCGAGACTCCATCCCCCTAAAAAATGTATTTATTAGGGCTAATGTTAAAAAGCATATATTCACTGCTACAATGTCTAACTTTTTACTAAAACATTAGTTTTATTTTACAGAAACCTGATTATTTGAGTAAGTGCATTTTACTCTGAAGTATGTAAATATATCCATGGACTATGTTATTAATTGAATTTTGAAGTCCTAATATTGACAGAACTAACATTACTAAGAGATGTGTGACTATAAGGCATTTCAGGTAGTGGCTACTTAATTTGGAAACTGTCTCTTCAGACTAGAAGAGGTTTCTTGACCCTGAAGGAGACTTTTGATGAGCTTTGAAGGCTGCAGTGAATGTTCTCAACCAGATATTTCTTCATATTTTGTAATATTACTGAGTACATCAAATGAATTATTCAATTCTTCTGAATTACAAGGTTCAATACTAACTTCAGTTTTAAAACACAAAATGTCTAGATAAACATTATTTTTTACACCTTAGTGAGTTATGAATAGATGATAGTAAGCTGTTTAAATTATTTTGGCCAATTCAAGTAGCAGATACTTAGAACAAAAGTGGAGTATGCCTACATATGCACAAATAATTATTTCTATATAAAATAAGTACATATAATACTGATCAATAAAATTAAAATCCCTAGACAATATTTAATTTTTATTATTCAAACGTATAAATATTCTGAGATATTTTTAAGGAAGTGTTCAGAGTTTTAGCCTATGAAATACAGTTGTTCTGTTGAGTGAATATATCTATTCACATCACTCACACAAAAACATATGAAACTCACACATGAGGAAATTTTTTTGTACGGAATAGTAGTGAGAGCAGCAGGAGGCAGACAAATGAAACTCCAGACTCCACCAGTGAAACCCCACCTTCAAGCCAAAGACAGTTTAAAGCCTAGCTACAAGTCCTAGGTACATCCATGGGCCAGATTGAGAATCTCTCTTCTCCTTTGGTGTCATTTTCCCTGATTGATTCTCACCCGTTTCCTGTTTTACATATACCTATCCTTCCCTAATTGGCTTTTTATACTGCCATACCCACCTTTGAGTGGTGACTTTGTTTTACTTTTTTTGTCTACTCACAAACCAGTCAGCATGCACTCCCCTATTCTGTACCCATAAAAGCCCCAGACCCAGCCACACTGGGAGAGAAACCACTGACTTCAGATGGGGGATAAACCCTTCATCCCCTCATCGCCTTTCTGCTGAGAGGTTTTCCATCATTCAGTAAAATTGTTCTCCACCCTCCTTGCCCTTCAATTGGCAGCATATCCATGTTCTTCTTGGATGCAGTATAGGTGTAGGTGACAGGGGGATGGAGGCAGCAAATCACATTGCCATGTGTGTACCTATGCAACAATCCTGCATGATCTGCACATGTACCCCAGAACCTAAAGTGCAAAAAACAAAACAAAACAAAACAAAAAACCTGAAGAACTGCCGAACACAGGTCTGAGCTATAACACAGGTGGATTGGGGTATGCTCGGTTCAGCCATGGGCTGAGCTGGTCACAAGCCAGGTGTGGCCATGGTAGGCCAAGTGAATGGGCCATCTCCCGTAGCAGGTAGTGTGGACAAGCAAGGGGGGATCATTGTTGGCCAGAGATTCCTGGCTGGCAAAGTGACTGAGAAAGAACCTGCATTAGTAGAAATATTCAGAGTGAGAGAGAGAGATTATGGAAGTAGGGGTAGAGTTTCTAATGGCGTATAATAATTCACAGATGGAAAAAAATTTGAAGCAGGCAATCAAGAAAGAGACAAGCTAAATATTAAAATATAAAGACCAAGATAGAAAATAAAGATACGTATCCATCAGATTCCCCTATTTCAGTTGGTGGAAGATCAATACTTTAGAAATTTTCTCTTAAAATATAGTTACTTTATAAACTGAAAAGGTGAACTTTTGTAAAATACTACAGCAGACAACAATTACCACCTCAATTCAATACATGTTATCAATATTATGTTATTAAATGAGAGATTCATTTTCTTATTATAAATTAAAGGTAAATAATATACTTCACAGTGATATTTTCCTTTGGAGTCTGGAAAGAATCAAGAAACATCCTTCCACCATTTCTCTTTAAAAGTATACTAAGTGGCACATGAAGAGCACTGAGACATGGAGAATAATAAAATAATTAATGCATTAAAATGAAAATTTTGGAAAGGAAAAATAAAAATGCATAAATAACAAACAATTTGTCTATAAAGAAAATTCAAGACTGTCCCTGCAGGAACTATATATTGGTTTTACAGTGTTTAGATTAATATCTACTCTAAAGTTCTGGAAATAATTTACATCCTATTTAAGTGGATTTTCCGTATTCTTATCTCTATATTACTCAGATTTTTAAATTAAAAATTATCTGCATAGGTGGACAATTATTTTTAAAATCATTTTTCAAAACTATTTGTTTTAATATGTTTTAAAACTAAGAATCCCTTAAATTTTGAAAACTACTATAAAATCATATAGAATATTTTTCTCCTAATATACTGTCTATTCCGAGCACTCTTTATTTACATATTTGTATCTGTATTCATAAGTAAGATATCTATAATTTTCTCTTGTATGCTAATTTCATCTGGTGTTGGTATTAAAGACATGCTGGCTATATAAAATACTTTGTTGAATTTTCTATTCCCTAAAGTTGACTGAAAAGTGATTGGGGAGATCCATTTTTTAAATAAAACTAAACTGTGAAACCGTCAAATATTGGTTTCTCTTTTAAAACTCTTAAGTCTAGATATAGGGTGATATCATCTGCAGGGATAATTTGACTTCCTCTTCTCCTATTTAGATGCCTTTCTTTCTTTCTCTTGCCTAATTGGCCTGGCCAGCATTTCCAATACTATGTTGAATAGGAATGGTAACAGAGGGCATCTTTGTCTTGGGCCCGTTTTTAAAAAGAATGTTTCCAGCTTTTGCCCATTCAGTACAATGTTGGCTGTGGGTTTGTTACAGACCAATCTTACTATTTTAAAATATTTTCCTTTGTTACCTATTGAGAGATTTAACATGAATGGATGTTGAATTTTATTGAAAGATTTTTCTGCATTTATTCAGGCAATTATGTGTCTTTTGTCAGAAAGACAAACTTTGCAAGTCTTTGCTTATTTTTGTAAGCTTAAAATTAACAGTTAAATTCATGAAGTATATATGTACTTGTGCTCTCTCTTTCCTCTCTCTCCTTTTTTTTGGGCTTACTAAATTTTATTTAACTTTTAGGAACTCTCTTTTGGATTTATTAATTTTTTCTTTATTATTAGTCACATTAATGCCATTTTTAGAGTTAATTTTCTCTTCATACTTATACATGTTCTATCTTTCAATTATCTGAGAATAACTGTTTTCTTTAATATTACAGACATTTAAAATTATTTTTTACTCTGAAAACAAGTTCTGGAAAAGCCAAGTTTCTAGCATGTTCTAGAAAGGTTGGAAAAAAATATTTTTGATTATCTTTTAAATTAAAGATTATCTAATAATTTATTTATTTTCATGTAGTTACTATTACTTTTGTGGTTATTATTTGCCACAATTTCTGTCTTAGATATATCCTAAGAGTTAGAGATGGTTTTTTTTTCCATGTTCCAAATTATTAGCAGTTTTTTGTTTGTTTTCAATTTTTCTAACCAGATTAAGCACTCCACATGTTCTGAAAGCTAGGATTTTTGAGATGTTGCTTTCCTAAAATACATTAAACAATGTATCAAGCAACTAGTATCTTATAGTGTTGTAAATAATATTTTATATTATTTTTTTCAAGACCTTCATACAGTTGATCAGATTTAAGTATGGCATATTAGTGAGCAAGCCTTGTGGCACGGGCTTACTGTTTAATTCTCTCTCTTGTGCTGTACATGTTGAATTTCCTTGTGTCTAGTGAAATTTATAAGAACTAACACACCCCATCCATGACACAAATAAGGGGAGAGGTATTTTCTTATCTTAATTAGCTATAGTGATATTTCCATCACAAAGCTGCTTTAATGGTAGTAAGACCTCAACCATCTTGGCTGTTCTAATCCAAGTTCATGGCCTCCAGTGAAGAAAGTATAACTCATAAGGAGACTTCTTTCTGTGATATATTTGTCCATGGTTATTAGCACTCCTAACACATGGGTTGTGTGATCTGTTTATACAAGAGATGGAAAGGAAAGGCCAACAATTTAAAGGAATTTAATATGAACAAATCTAATTTTCAGGACATGATTAATATAGAAATACGATTAATAAATACTTCATTTGTCTCTGGTATTATTCAATTGCGTAGTAAGAGAGCAAGCACTTTAGTAAAAAACATTGAACATATACTTCTGATTATTCAGAAATTATTTGAGACTTTACTAATTTTGTTAGAAAGGTAAGGGCAAGTTCACATTACATTAAAGAGTCAGGTTATGTCTTTAGTATAATAAATTGTAAGAGAAATTAAAAATCTAAGCAGCAAGGTATACAGTATATATGTGGTGGAACTTGTGATAAAATGCTATGCGGGCTACAATACTAATGAAAATCAATACTATTTACTTATGTAAATATTACATATATTCAGAAATAAGATTGAGATGATCAGGAGAATGTTTCTACTCAAAATATTCTATTATGAAGCAAATTGTTTCAAAGGAAGCACTGGAATGACAATATAGAATTACAAAACTGTTATTACAAAACCAAATATCCTAATTTGTTATTTGTTAAAATGAAAAGAAAACACAGATCACAAATCTCTTTTGTATTTGATTCCAAACTTCGGAGGACAAAAATTGTTTACCCAATAGTGTGACTATAAAAATTGTGACTGATGATTTTTCTTGGTCTCAAAAGTAAAGCGGCATGTAAGGAGATGATTATATAAAAGTAACTACAAGTGAGATTTCTTAAGTTAAATTTATTATTTTTTCTATCCTACTGTTATGAAATTGTATTTAAGGCATTTGTGTCCAGGAATTCAAAAAACAAAACAAACAAACAAAAAAAACCCTGTGCTATTCTCTAAGTGAATACAAAAAACGTGTGAGCAGCTCCCATGGAAAACAGCCATTACTAAAAAGATAAAATGACTTCAGTGATTAATTTAAAATTTGCCATAATCAACAGCGTTTGCAAGGAATTTAGTTTACTGAAACGTAGGACAATACTTTTTAAAGGATAACTTACTAAATGTAAACTTACATTGATTATCCTACCATGATACAAATTACACATCTTTATTTTCTAGACAGAAGACTTGTAAGTACTGGCTTAAGTGTCTCTTTAAAATTAAAAGATAATAAATGGACTGTCACTAGATATCTGCCCTCTATTTAGAGCTTCTTTTCTCCTGCTAAATACACGACAACCCATTGAGAAATTATTCCTCTTTTGTCGGTTTGCTAAGTATAATTTATTACGAGTAGGTGGTGATTTTTAAAAATCAATTTAGCTTTTATATTGCTTCAATTAAGACAAGTATATAATTAATCTTTAATCTGTGAATGCATTCATTTATATATGGAATCTCCCTTCCATAATGTGCAGATACTTAATGCATTGCTGATATCACTCTCTTAATATTTAAAAATAATGAAGGACTATATTTCTAAGTGAGATTGGTCCACTCTTTTCCATTGCATCAGTGTTCTTCTTCAGGTGTTCTAGAAACCTCTCACTAGTCTCATACAAGGCAGGAAAATCCCTGCTCTGGTTTCTTGACCACTTTCTATAAATAGAAAATATCTGTTTCTTGAATGGTTGGTAGAACTGGCCTATGAAGGTGTTTGGTTTAGTATGATTTAGGTGCCTTGCCTAATTTTTTTCTTAAGCCATGTAGAATAAATTAGGTAGCATCATCCCCCAACCAAATTTACGTCCACTTTGAAATCCAGACTGTGATCTTATGTGGAAGCAGGACAGCATATTTGCTGATATGATCACTTACAATGAAATCACACTGGATAAGGACACGTCCTGAATCCAGGGTCACTGCTGCCCTTAGAAGAGAGAACATGGCCAGGTGTAATGGCTCATGCCTGTAATCCCAGTACTTTGGGAGGCCAAGAAGATTGGATCACCTGAGGTCAGGAGTTTGGGAAGAGCTTGGCCAACATAATGAAATCACATCTCTACTAAAAATACAAAAAAAAAAAAAAATTAACTGGACGTGGCGGTGCATGCCTGTGGTCCCAGCTATTTGGGAGGCTGAGGCATGAAAATTGTTTGAAGCCAGGCAATGGGGGGTTGGCAGCCTGAGCAACAGAGCAAGATTCCATTTCAATTAAAAAAAAGAAGAAGAAGAAAAAGAGAATACATAGTCATACACACATTTCTCATAAATGAATTTGTGGAAATTATTATTTAAATATTTCGTTAATGGCAATGAGAAGTATTTTCCATGATCATTTAGTTATAATGATTTGCAAATTTAGTTAACATCACTGTAATATATTAATAATTTAGAAAATCTTTTTTAATGGTTTGATAAACACATGGCATTTAGGTTAAATGGGATTAAATTTCTGTAAGTAAATTGATTTGATTTATTTTTCTTATTTTCAGATAGTTTTCTTCTATGATATTAACTTTTTGTAAATTTGAGACTTGGTTTGCATTCAATATAGCCATTTATGAAAAGTTTAATGCTTGTTAATGCTTATATGTGTGTTTTCTGTGTGTATATACATGTATATACTAAAAATAATGTATTACATATTATGTATGCTGAATACTTTATAGTATATCCTCAAAAATACAATCATGTATATATAAATACACACATATATAATGATTAAATCTACATACAGGTTCATGTTTGTTAAATATGTTTTCTAGAGCTCTATTTTCTTTCTAAATTTAACCCAAAGTGATCTATAAGATACTGAGAAAAGTGTGCTAAAATTGCCCCACATAATAATGAATAGGTTATTTTTCTCCGCTTGTAGACCCACCATGTTCCTTTCATACATATTGATGCCACAGTATTTTTGTAGTTTTTTTTTTTTACTTATTTCATGATATTGACTCTTCCCTCTAAATCTTTTATAGCAGACTGTTTATCCTTGCGATGCTCATCTATCTTAAAATATTTTGTCATTTCAATAACTGTTAGCACAGTTTTCGTATGCTCTCTTCCACTCCCTTCTACCACTACCCAATTTTCTACTTCTTTAGGGACTGTTGAGTTTTTCTTCAATTTTATCTCCTTCCTACTAGTTTTGAAGCCATATATTTTATTTCTGTTTTTAGGTCAGAGCTTTACTCCAATGATGCTGTATGATACCAGTCTACAATAAATGAGTATTTATTGAGAACTCATGCTCAGATATTAATCCCCTTGGGCTTCAGGGCAACTGGGTGAGGCCCATGTTGGTCACCTGTGGCTATGGAGCACTTTCTTTCATTTATCACTTTGTGTTAGCAAATATCATCTCCATATGTGCTATGATGGAAAAAAGTTTAGAATCACTTATCTAGCCTTATGTTTTGAAAGTGCATTTTTGACATAAGACAAATCTAAATTGAATCAACTCTTCTGTTCTCAAAGTTAGACAAATTTTGAAATTGACTAACATTCTGTTGCTTTCAAAAAAATCAAAAGCACTGAATATTATCTTATTATCATAAAACAAAGTAAAGTATTTTCTTTAATATGTAAAAATTATAGGTTGTTACAGAAACATATCTGTATTTGCAAGGTGCATATTTTCTTTTCTTTTCATTTTTAAGAATACAATCTTTTTTTTTTTTTTTTGAGACAGTCTCTCTTGGTCACCAGGCACCAGACTGGAGTGCAGTGGTGTGATCTCAGCTCATTGCAACCTCTGTCTCCCAGGTTCAAGTAATTCTCCTGCCTCAGCATCCCGAGTAGCTGTGACTAGAGGTGCGTGCCACTATGCCCAGCTAATTTTTGTATTTTTAGTAGAGACGGGGTTTCACCATGTTGACCAGGATTGTCTCGATTTCTTGACCTCGTGGTCTGCCCGCCTCAGCCTCCCAAAGTGTTGGGATTACAGGCGTGAGTCACTGCGCCCAGCTACAATCTATTTTTAACTATAGTCATCATGTCACACAGCAGATCTGAATTTATTCTTCCTCTCTAACTGAAACTTTGTATACTTTGATCACCATCTCTCTAACCCTCTAATCGATCCTCCTTTTACTATATGCATCATTATTGTCAAGTTTTTAAGTCTCTCAATGTGAAGGTCTTAGCCTCCTTAATGACTTAATGCAAAGTAAGTATTGATAATTTTGTACTTATGTTGTTTTCCAAAATTCTGGGAAATTTTCATTTATTTTCAACAATTTGAATATCACCTGTTGGTTCATATATTTTGGAAGTCATATTAGAATAAACTGAACATTTTCATGCTCTACGCTCTCTACCATTTGTGTATGTGAGTGTGCAATTACTGTACCTCTTAGGGCTGCAATATAAATAATTTTATCATATCTATCTATCTATCTATATATTTTTTATTTTGCTTTAGATGTATACTATATCTGGCATTTCTCCCCATGTTATGTCTTCCTACCCTCCCTACCCCCTGCTGCCCCTCCTCTACCCCTGCAACTGCCTGCAGTGTGTGATGCTCCTCTCCATGAGTCCACGTGTTCTCATTGTTCAACAGCCACCTATGAGTGAGAACATGTGGTGTTTGGTTTTCTTTTCTTGCGTCAGTTTGCTGAGAATGATGGTTTCCAGATTCATCCAAGTCCCTAAAAAGGACATGAACTCATTGTTTTTTATGGCTGCATAGTATTCCATGGTGTATATGTACCACATTTTCTTTGTCCAGTCTATCACTGATGGGCATTTGGGTTGGTTCCAGGTCTTTGCTATTGTACACAGGGCTGCAATGAACATACATGTGCATGTGTCTTTATAGTAGAATATTTTATAGTTTTTTGGGTATATACCCAGTAATGGGATTGCTGGTTCAGATGGAATTTCTGTTTCTAGATCGCTGAGAAATAGCCACACTGTCTTTCACAATAGTTGAACTAATTCACACTACCACCAACTGTGTAGGAGTGTTCCTATTTCTCCACGTCCTCTCCAGCATCTGTTGTCTCCAGATATTTTAATGATTGCCTTCTAACTGGCCTGCGATTGTATCTCAATGTGGTTTTGATTTGCATTTCTCTAATGACCAGTGATGATGAGCATTTTTTTCATATGTTTGTTTGCTTCATATGTGTCTTCTTTTGAAAAGTGTCTGTTCATATCCTTCACCCAGTTTTGAATGGATTTGTTTGTTTTTTTCTTGTATATCAGTTTTAGTTTTTGTAGATTCTGGATATTAGCCCTTTGTCAGATGGGTAGCTTGCAAAATTTTTTTCCCATTCTGTCTGTTACTGGTTCATTCTAATGATGGTTTTTTTTTTTTTTTTTTTTTTTTTTTTTTTTTTTTTTTTTTTTTTTTTTTTTTTTTTTTTTTTTTTTTTTTTTTTTTTTTTTTTTTTTTTTTTTTTTTTTTTTTTTTTTTTTTTTTTTTTTTTTTTTTTTTTTTTTTTTTTTTTTTTTTTTTTTTTTTTTTTTTTGGCTGTACAGAAGCTCTGAATTTTAATTAGATCCCATTTGTCTATCTTGGCTTTTGTTGCCATTGCTTTTGGTGTTTTAGTCATGAAGTCCTTGCCTATGCATATGTCCTGGATGATTTTGCCTATGTTTTCTTCTAGTGTTTTTGTTGTGTTGGGTTTTATGTTTAAATTTTGAATCAATCTGGAGTTAATTTCAGTGTAAGGTGACAGGTAGGGTTCCAGTTTCTGCTTTCTGCACTTGGCTACCCAGTTTTCCCAACACCATTTATTAAACATGGAGTCCTTTCCCCATTGCTTGTCTTGGTCAGGTTTGTCAAAGATCAGATGGTTGTAGATGTGTGGTGTTGCTTCTGGGGCCTCTGTTCTGTTCTGTTGGTCTATGTCTCTGTTTTGGTACCAATACCATGCTGTTTTGATTACTGTAGCCTTGTAGTATAGTTTGAAGTTTGGCAGTGTGATGCCTCTGCCTTTGTTCTTTTTGCTTAGGATTGTCTTGACCATGCAGGCTCTCTTGTGATTCCATATGAAGGTTAAAGAGGTTTTTCCAGTTCTGTGAAGAAGGTTTTTGTAGCTTTATGGGGATAGCATTGAATCTACAGATTACTTTAGGCAGTATGGCCATTTTTATGATATTAATTCTTCCTAACCATGAGCATGGAATGTTTTTCCTTCTGTTTGTGTCCTCTCTTATTTCATTGAGCAGTGGTTTGTAGTTCTCTTTGAAGAGGTCCTTTACATCCTTTGTTAGTTGTACTCCTAAGTAATTTATTCTCTTTGTAGCAATTGTGAATGGGAGTTTGCTCTTGATTTGGCTCTCTGTTTGTCTGTTATTGATATATAGCAATGCTTGTGATTTCTGCACTCTGATTTTGTATCCTGAGACTTGACTGAAGTTGCTTATCAGTTTGAGGAGATTTTGGGCTGAGACGATGGGGTCTTCTAGATATACAATCATGTCATCTGCAAATAGAGAAAGTTTGACTTCCTCT
Organism: Alouatta palliata; assembly: GCA_004027835.1. Taxonomy (NCBI): domain Eukaryota; kingdom Metazoa; phylum Chordata; class Mammalia; order Primates; family Atelidae; genus Alouatta; species Alouatta palliata. The sequence continues at coordinate 49,778 of PVKV010006102.1, forward strand.
TTTCCTAATTGAATACTCTATTTCTTTTTCTTGCCTGATTGCTCTGGCTAGAACTTCCAATTCTATATTGAATAGGAGTGGTGAGAGAGGGTATCCTTGTCTAGTGCATGATTTCAAAGGAAAGTCTTCCAGCTTTTGCCCATTCAGTATGATATTGGCTGTAGGTTTGTCATAAATGGCTTTTATCATTTTATGATATGTTCCATCGATACCTAGTTTATTGAGAGTATTTAGCATGAAGGGCTCCTGAATTTTGTCGAAGGCCTTCTCTGTTTCTATTGAGATAATCATGTGGTTTTTGTCTTTGGTTCCATTTATGTGATGGATTACGTCTATGGATTTGCGTGTGTGGAACCAGCCTTGCATCAGGATGAGGCTTACTTGATTGTGATGGATAAGCTTTTCGATGTGCTGTTGCAATCGGTTTGCCGGTATTTTATTGAAGATTTTTGCATCGATGTTCGTCATGGATGTTGGCCTGAAGTTTTCTTTTTCAGTTGAGTCTCTGCCGGTTTTGGTATCAGGATGATGTTGATCTCATAAAATGAGTTAGCGAGGATTCCCTCCTTTTGTATTGTTTGATACAGTTTCAGAAGGAATGGAATCAGCTCCTCTTTCTACGTCTGGTAGAATTCGGCTGTGAAACCATCTGGACCTGGACTTTTTTTGGTTGGTAGGCTTTTGATTGCTGCATCTACCTCAGCTCTTGTTATTGGTCTGTTCAGGGTTTCATCTTCCTCCTGGTCTAGCCTTGGTAGAGTAAAAATGTCCAGGAATTTATCAATTTCTTCCTGGTTTACTGGTTTATGTGCAAAGAGCTGTTTGTAGTAATCTCTGATGGTAGTTTGTATTTCTGTGGGATCAGTGGTGATGTCCCTTTTATCCTTTTTTTTTTTTTTGCATCTATTTGATTCTTCTCTCTTTTCTTTTTTGTTAGTCTGGCTAGCAATCTGTCTATTTTGTTTATCTTTTCAAAAAATAAGCTCCTGGATTTATTGATTTTTTGAAGGATTTTTTGTGTCTCCATCTCCTTCAGTTTGGCTCTGATTTTAGTTATTTCTTGTCTTCTGTTAGGTTTTGAGGTTTTTTGATCTTCCTCGTCTAACTCTTTCAATTTTGATGATAGGGTGTCAATTTTACGTCTTTCCTTGTTTCTCATGTGGGCATTTATTGCTATACATTTCCCTCTCGACACTGCTTTAAAGGTGTCCCAGAGATTCTGGTAAGTTGTGTCTTCATTCTGATTGGTTTTGAAGAACATCTTTACTTCTGCTTTCATTTCATTGTTTATCCAGTCGACACTCAGAAGCAAGTTGTTCAGTTTCCAAGTGTTTGTGCAGTTTTTCATCTGTCTCTTAATCCTGAGTTCTAGTTTGATTGTGCTTTGGTCTGATAGACTGTTTGTTATGATTTCTGTTCTTTTGCATTTGCTGAGGAGTGATTTGCTTCCAATGATGTGGTCAATCTTGGAGTAAGTGCAGTGTGGTGCTGAGAAAAATGTATATTCTGTGGATTTGGGGTGGAGCATTCTGTATATGTCTATTAGTTCTGCTTGGTCCAGTCCTGAATGTCCTTGTTAAGTTTCTGCCTCATTGATCTGTCTAATATTGACAGTGGAGTGTTGAAGTCTCCCACTATTATTGTGTGGGAGTGTAAATCTTGTTTTAGGTCATTAAGAACTTGCTTTATGTTTCTGGGTGCCCCTGTGTTGAGTGCATATATATTTAAGATAGTTAGGTCTTCTTCTTGGATTGATCCTTTTACTATTATGTAACATTCTTCTTTGTCTCTTTTGATCTTTGTTGGTTTGAAGTCCATTTTATCAGAGATTTGGATTGCAACCCCAGCTTTTTTTTGTTCTCTATTTGCTTGGTAAATCTTCTTTAATCCATTTATTTTGAGTCTATGTGTGTCTTTGTATGTGAGATGGGTTTCCTTGAATACAGCACACCGATGGGTCTTGACTTTTTATCCAGTTTGCCAGTCTGTGTCTTTTGATTGGGATATTCAGGTCATTTATATTCAATGTTAATGTTGTTATGTGTGGATTTGATCCTGACATTTTGTTACTGGCTGGTTTTCTTTCCTGTTAGTTGACTCATTTTCTTCATTGCATTTTTGGTCTTTGCCAGCTGGTTTGCTTTTGCAGTGGCTGGTACTTGTTCCTTTCCATGCTTAGTGTTTCTTTCAGGAGCTCTTGTAGGGCAGGTCTGGTGGTGACAAAATCTCTCAATAATTGCTTGTCCATAAAGGACTTTATTTCTCTTTCACTTACGAAACTTAGTTTGGCTTGATATGAAATTCTGGTTGAAAGTTCTTTTCTTTAAGGGTATTGAATATTGGCCCCTAATCTCTTCTGGCTTGTAGGGTTTCTGCCAAGAGATCTGCTGTGAGTCTGATTGGCTTCCCTCTGTGGGTGACCTGGCCTTTCTCTCTGGCTGCCCTTAGCATTTTTTCCTTCATTTCAACCCTGGTGAAACTAACGATTATGTGCCTAGGGGTAGCTCTTCTTGAGGAATAGCTTTGTGGAGTTCTCTGTATTTCCTGAATTTAAATGTTGGACTGCCTTGCTAGGCTTGGGAGGTTCTCCTGGATAATATCCTGCAGCATGTTTTCCAGCTTGGATTCATTCTCCCCATCATATTCAGGTACACCAATCAAGCATAGATTGGGTCTTTTCACATAATCCCATATATCTTTGAGGCTTTGTTCACTTATTTTCACTCTTTTTTCTCTTGTCTTGCCTTCTCTTTCTATTTCATTGAGTTGATCTTCAATCTCTGATATCCTTTCTTCTGCTTGATCAATTCAGCTATTAAAACTTGTGTTTACTTCATGTAGTTCTCATGCTGTGTTTTTCAACTCCATCAATTCATTTATGGTCTTCACTAAGCTGGTTATACTAGTTAGCATTTTGTCTAACCTTTTTTCAAGGTTTTTTTATTTCTTTCCATTGAGTTAGAGCATGTTCCTTTAGCTCAGAAAAGTTTATTATCCACCTTCTGAAGCCTGTTTCTGTCAATTCATTGCACTCTTTCTTGGTCATGTTATGTTTCCGTGTTGTTGAGGAGTTGTGATCCCTTGAAGGAGAAGAAGTGTTCTGGTCTTTGATGGTTTCCTTTCTTGCACTGTTTTTCTTCCCATCTTCATGAATTTACCTGGCTATGGTGTCAGGGAGCTGCTTAATGAGGTCACTTGTCTGCCTGTCGAGGTGCTACTGGGTTTCTAGGGACTCCTTCAGGTTACTAGGAAACCTTCCTGTGTCTTTTTTGTTTATACTGGGAGATTAGGCCCGCCTCTTCTGCTGACCTGTAGGCATTGCTGGATTGTCAAGAATGCTGTCCTGTTGCTATGTAGGCTTCCTGTGTTTTTTGTTAAAACATGTAGCCCAGTCCCACCCCTCTAATGGTGGATTGTACCCTTCCTCCACTGGGCTGGATCATTCAGGGTTCAGTTCAGACTGTGGCACTGGCTGCGCAACCCTCCAGAGTCAGAGCTTCAGCCCTCTGGGGTTTGTGGGGGAGGGTAGCAACCCGCCCAGCTGTGCCCGGCCATCTCCCCCTTTCAGCTTCCTCTCTCTGTGGTCATGCGGTAGGGACCCACTGAGCTGCTCCCAATTACAGCTTGTTCTCTCTCTGGGTGAGGGAAGGTGGCGGTAGCTCAGTCCGCAGGCTCTCCCGGCCGGTTTTTGGGCTTATGCATCTGCTTTGGTTTGTGCATCAAACCAGGGCACTGTCCTGAATTATTATTCAACTCCCCACTTGTAATTCCTGGCGCTTGACTGGCAAAGATCCCCTGTTCTGTGTATTGTATTGCCCAGACTTCGGGGGAAGCACTGTATCTGAACCGGAGTGCCAGAGGGGAGCCACCGACTTGCTGGTCAGATGCACTTTCTGGGTGAAGCAGCACCTCTCCTTGCCTCACTCTGTCTTGCATGGACTTTGCTCAATGTAGTACCAGGCCCATTGAAATACCCCTGGTACCTTGGTTGGAGCTGGGAGATCTCTGGATTTCTGCATCTCTCTCACTGGGTGTTGCGCGCCAGAGTTGTGTCTATTCAGCCAGCTTAGAGAGTCTCTCCGGATCTATATTTTTACCTGCTAAGTTGAATCTTCTACTAAATATCTCCTTTGAATGGTTTGTGTTATTTAAATGTCCGTAGTTGACATCACTAGGAGCTCTTAGCAATGAGTTTAACACTCTTGGGTCTTTCCTGAGAGAACTTCAGAAATAACATGTTTTATTCCAGATAAGATTCTTATTTTGTTGTTGTTGTTGTTGTTCTTAGACTCTAATCCCAGAAATGATGTTTTTTCCTTTTGCTCTTATGATTGTATATACAAGGATTTCTGTAGTTCACATTGAGATTGTTAGTTTTATGTATGACTGATAATCATTAGCATCGTTTGCAACCAAGGTTGTATTTCCCTGAGGTGTAAAAACTTCTAATACTTGGCTGTTTATTCCTATACCCTTAGAATCTTTTCACATATAACAAGACACAACAACCCTTGCCTGCCACATTGTGTATACATCTCTTAGAAAAAATTGGCTAAGCTAACTTTGCTCTTTATATCTAGATCTTAGAAATTATTTTTGCCATTTTGTGAGTTTGTATGCAACCAAATCTATTTATATGCTCACCTGTCTATTTCTTCATACATTTGTTCATGTATTGACTTGCTTGTTTATTGGTATCCCAGCATTTCAAGAACTTGTAATTGATTTTAAAATTAATATATTTAGCTATCAGTAAATAATTTTGCTAAATGTAACAGAAAATACAAATAACAGTACCTTTAACAGGGAAGTGTTTTTCTATGTAATGTGAAACCATAGGTAGACTAGATAGTTATGAGCCTTGATTTTGGGTTTAGGGATTTCTGAACAAATACCTCTTCACTTACCTGAATTTTTCTCTAATGGTCATATTCAGTTTCTCCAGATTTAGCCAATTTTTAGTAAGGATAGAAGAGGTGAAGCAAAGGGTAAAAGGGCAGAAGAGTATGTACTAACTAATTTTTTGGAAGTCTAACTCACTTATCTCCACTTATATGCTTGTTCTAAGAACTTAAGATCACTTCTAGTACGGTAGCAAAATGTAAATTTTTCTATATCTAGCTAAAGTTAGATTATGTTAATGAAGAAGAAAAAGATGATGACATTAGGAAAGAAATTAGTAGTTGGTGACACAATTATCAGCCACATTGACAGAATTCTGTTTCCTCTATGCAGCCTTTAAGAATTTTTTAAAAAAACTGAAAGTATGTGTTTATAATGGGATAGCACAGTGTATTTTCACTGCATATGGAATTCTAGGTTGAGTTTTTTTTTTTTCGTCTTTCAGGATCTTAATGATGCTCTATCACTGTCTAGGGCCACACAATTTTGATAAAATTAGCAGCCATTCAAATTGGTTCCCTGTAGATGGTGTGTCATTTTACGATTATTTTCAAAAGTTGTTTTCTTCTTTTTTTTTTTTTAGTACTTTGTGATTTGCTTAGGTATTATTGATTGAAGTATACTAGGCTGTCCAAAACAAACAAACAGATTTTCACTTCCCTGTTGCCAGGAAAAATTGTACAGTTTCTTAAAATACTCTTTATATTGTAAAACAAATAATAGTTACAAAAGAAAAAAGTCTTTTTAGAAGTGAAAATTATAAAATGTGAAGTGTTGTAGAAGAAAATATATCAATATATTTGGATTGTTTTCCCCCATTTGGGTAATGGAAAGAATTTAGCATTCTCTCTTCTAAATGCATGGTATGTTTTTCCTTTAAATAAACACTACTGACATAAGGTGTTTATTTACAGGTAGAGCATACAGTGCATTTAGAAGATGAGAATGCAGCCCTAGAATGAGTCCCAGTGATATCCTAGCCAAATTATTCAAGGCTGTCTTGGCTCCCAGTGGGCCAGACTGAGTCTGTTTGAATGGCCAGAACCCATGCAAGAAGTCTAGGCTTTACAAGAGTTCAGAGAAGCTCTCAGGAGGGATTCTTGTAATTCCCTTTAGATAGGTAATAAAGCCAAGCTTGTGAAACTGCTTAGACGAGTTGCAACATACAAGTAAAACACAGGTGGAGATGCATTACCAGGAGATTTTCAGCCCCTGAACAGGGCATGAAAAAATTTATTGCTTATGTTGATCAAGAGTCAAGAAACCTCCCTGTAGTCATCACTAGAGATATAAATGCTGTTTTTCTAGTTGAGTTGTAAAATAACTCTATGTCTACAGTAGTTTTCTTCGAAAACATTTTTTTAAAATTATTATATTCTTAACAAGTCAAAAACAAACTAATTTCCCCACTTTTGTTTTTCTGAAACTATTTATACCAATGGTAATAAATGCTAATAGAATTGCATATGTCCTCTTATACTCTTTATAATTATATATACACATATACATTTTTATATGCATTTTAAAAATTATATGTAATCACACAAGAATGGTTTATGCTTACATGAATGCCCATTGCAGTTAATTATATTATGTATAGAGTTATTTTATTTTAAAACCAATCTTTGAATTCCATAATATATTTAACAAAACATGTGAATTTTTAAAATTAATTTTGAGAAAGTTACAAAATACAATTCAGAAGACAATTCAGAGGATCTTTTCAATGAATCAAGCAGAAGTTAATATTATCAGCAAAAAATAAACTTTATATTATACTTCACACTATATGAAAATGTACTGACAATAGAAAGACCTGAATGTAAAACCTACAAATACGAAAAAAACTTGTATCCAGATTATATATACAAAAAAAGAAACTTCAATATTTCATTTATAAGAAGGTGGCAAGCTGAGTGCAATGGCTCATGGCTGTTATCTCAACATTTTGGGAGGCTGAGGAGACAAATTGGTTGAGGGCAGGAGCTCAAGACCAGGCTGATCAACATAACAAGACCTCACTCTCAAAAAAAAAAAAGAAAAAGAAACAAAAAATCAGCAAGGCATGATGGTGCATGCCTGTCATCCTAGCAACTGGGGAGGCTCAGGCAGAGGATAGCTTGAGCTCAGCAGTTCAAGGATAGAGAGAGTCATGATGGTCTCAATGTAATCCAGCATGGGCAAGAGGGTGAGACCCTGCCTCAAAGAAAAGAAGAGGAAGAAGGAGGAGGAGGAGGAGGAAGAGGAGAAGGAGAAGGAGGGGGAGGAGGAAGGAGAAAGAGAAAGAAAGAAGAAAGAAAAAGAAAGAAAGAGAAGGAAAAAGAAGAGGAAGATGAGGAAAGAGAAAAGAGGAAGAAGAAGAACAAGAAGAATGAGAATGAAGAGGAGGAGAAGGAGGAGGAAGGAAGGAGAGAAAGAAAGAAAGGGAAGAAGAGAAAGAAGATGAAAGAGAAGAAGAAGAAAGAAGGAAGGGGAAGGGGGAGAAAGAGAAGTAGGATTAGGAGAAGAGGAAGAAGAAGAAGAGAGAAGGAAAAAGAAGGAGAAGGAGAAGAGGAACAAGAGGTAGTACAAAAAAGAAGAAAATGAAGATGATGATGGAGGAGGAAGAAAGAAAGAGAAGGAGAAGGAAGAAGAAGGAGAAGGAGGAGAAGGAGAAGAGAAATGAGAGGAAAGAGAAGAAGAGGAAGAAGAAGAAAAAGAGGGAGGAGAAGGAGAAGGAGGAGGAAGAAGAAGACAAAGATGATGACAATGGAGGAAGAGAAATGAAAGAAAGAAAGAAGGAGAAGGAGGAGAAGCAGAAGAGGAAGAAAAGGAAAGGGAAGAAGAAGAGGAAGAAGAAGGAGGAGGAGGAGAAAAAGAAAGAAAGAGAAAAGAAAAGCAGGAGAAAGGAGAAGGAGGAGAAAAGGAAGAGGAAGAAGGAGGAGGAGGAGAAGGGGAAGGGGAAAGAGGAGAGAAGAAGAAGATAAAGATACAGATTTGACAAGATATTGTCCCCAAATATATATCTGGATACATAAATAAATAAATAAATAAATATTTAAAAAACACATAAAAATGTTCGACAACATTGGTCAGTAGAAAATAGGTAGTTAATGCATAATAACATATCACTTCCTTCCTATTTGAATATCTAAAGTTAAAAATATTGACTATATCCAGTGTTGATGAAGATGGGGAGGAAATAGAGTTTTCATACATTCCTTGTAAAATACAACTGCTTTGTAAAACAGTTTTGTGTTTCTTAAAATGTTACTCACCTAGTATAAGATCTAAGCACTCTGTTTCTCATTATTTACACTAGATAAGTAAAGCCATATGCCCATAAAATGATTTGAACATGAATGTTCATAGCAGCCTTACTTGTAGTAGTCCCAAACTGGAAACAACAAATAAAAAAGTAGATACATCCTGATTGATTCATACAATGATCTCCTACATCTAAATAAAAAGAAATGAACTATCATATGTACAATGCCATGAAAAGATATCAAAATAAGTATGGTGAATGAAATAAGCTTTAAAAAAGAGTTTATTCTATACAATTTCATTCTTATAAGAAAGTGTGTCACTGATTGCCTGGTAACACAAGAATGGTATATGTGAAGAAGGATTCCAATGCGGAGGAGGGACAAAGAGACTTTATAAGATAAAGAGGATATTTATTAAATTTATTGTGATTATAGGTTCTGAACTGTAAACTATGTAAAAACTTGTTAAGTTATATATTTTAAATATGTAAAGTTTATTGCCTATCAATTATTCTTCAATACAGCTGTTAAAATGATGATTTATTCATGAGAAAACATTGAATAATTTAAAATAATTATTAATTTGAAATAAATGAGAAAAGTAGAAACATAATGAATTATAAAATAGGTAAACTTAAAAAAATTATTACTTGTCAGTAATTACATGAGATATAAAGATTCAATTTCCCTACTAAAAATGATTGCCAAATTAAAGATCAAAGCAATATTATGTTACTAATGTAATACCCACTTAAAATTTGAGCGCACAATGAATTTGAAAGCAAATTTCTATTTAAACACCATTTTCAAAAATCCCTTTAGCTATACTAAGTTTAGACAAAATAAGGTTTTAGGCAATATGTCTTAAACAAATAAAAGGGACATTTCTCAAATTCAAAAGGGCTAACTGAGCTGAAAGTTACCAATTTCTAAATCCCAATTGCAGTCTCAAAATATAGAGAGTAAAAATTAACACAAAGAATAAGACAAATTTAAAAATATGTTGAAAGATCTTTAAAACACATTTCTATCAAGAATTGTGAAGGATCTGAGACTTTACCTTTCTTGAAAGTGAAAATGAGATATCTGAATGAGACACAAAAGAAATTTTACTACAGGCAGCAATAGCAGTTGCTATTAAATAGCAGTTTAATATTATTTTTGTTTTAGTTTTCCATATCCTTGTTCTTACTTGGTGACATAAAGGCCTGGTAACCCTGCAGACAAAGTGGATTGCATGAAAGAGAGGAAGCTAGGGATCAGGGCATTCTGATCTTTAATAAGGGGTAGTGAGCCTGCTCGACCTTTGCCATAGAGAGAAACAGTATCTTTATTATTCTGGACAGTAAACAAACCTGCTGTTTTATTCTAGAGAGACATCTATCTTTATCTTCAAAGGCTGTTCACTATGCAGAGATCCTTGAAAAGATGACCTAGAATAAAGGCACCAGAACCTTTGCTAAAAAATACAAAACATGAGAAATATGAGAGATTATGGTGATTTCTCTCTCAACAATCTCTTAGTGATCCATAAAATGAAAATAAAGAAGCAAGAGTAATATAGGAGTTTTGATCCACAAGATTAACAAATACCACTGAATTTACGTGTATAGAAGTACAACACATTTATTTATTTATTTATTTATTTATTTATTTATTAACACATTTATTTTCAAAGGCACTTTGAACATTTACTAAAATAGGCTACTTAATAGGTCATAAGACAAGTCACAAAAAGACTTCAAAGAGTTGAATAATTCCAAGTATGTTCTCTAACCAGAGTGGAACTAAGACAGTAATTGATAATAAATGAGACCAAAAAATTCCTAACACTATAGAAATTAAACAAGAAACTATAAAAATAGATGAATAAAAGAAAAAGTCCAATATATTGAAGAATATATTTTTATTAAATGACACTGATGAAACATATCAAAAAGATGAACTGCAGCTATATTAGTTTGAAACAAAACAATATAGCTTCAAATACAAATATTTGAATATTACAGAAGATAAAAAATAGCATCCCATGTTCAGAAGTTAAAAAGAAAAATAGATACAAAAAAATATAAAGTAATAAGGATAAAATATTTTTTAAAAAATGAAAAAGACCACTTGAGAGTTTTCATAAGGCAACAATGTAAAAGTTTTTTAAAGATTAATACCAATAACAAGATATTACCAAATTTAAATAATTTAAAAAGAGAAATTACAAATTAACATGATAATGAAATGGGGAACATTATTTCAGATATGCCAAACATTGAATGTAATTTTATTTATATATTTGGAAAAATAATTCAATGCCAACTTTTTAGGATAACACATCAAAATTAGCACAGGAATAAGTGTAAAATCTAAATCATACATGTATTTTAAAAGTATATCAAGCAAAACATTTTACATAGAACCTCTATGTCTGTAACATTTAGGTTTGAGTTTTTTTAAAAAAGTATTATTCAATGATAAATGTAAAAAAAACAAATTTATATTATAAAAGGGCATATATCAAAAGTTTCTACTAAAAGCAAACAAATACAACTAGTTTTATTTAATTGTTCAATATTAAAAATTGTTCAATATTAAAAATTTCCCCTCAGAATGAGATTGGAATATTTCTTACCTTCATTCTTATTCAACATCATACTCTGTTTTCCATTCCATTCATGGACTCAGGGCATAATATGATACAATAATTAAAAGAAAAAATATTACCAGAAATATAACCTTGTCATCAATAAATGTAAAAAAAAAGATAATACATTTACTAACTGAATTAAAAAATATATAGGATATAAAGTTATTATAAAGTAAAATGTCTTGATTTAAGCTCATATTAAGATAAAATTTTAAAATAATATTTAAAATAACATTAATTGCATAAAATTATTTGAAACTGGTAATTTAGAAAAATATGAATCCTCCATGAAAACATATATTATCCTTTTAAAAATTATAAAATTATAAAAGGGAGTAGTATCTTCCATCATGGACTACAAGATTTAATCCCCTACATGTCAATTTCCTCCAAACTGAAAAAGAGATTCAGTGCAATGCCAAAGAAAATCCCAGCAGGCTTATCTGGGGAAAAGCGGTAAAGGAGAGGATTTTACAAAATGATTTTAAAATGTATATGGTAATGCAGAAATTAAGAGTAATCAGGAAAATTATGAAGAAGACATTTACTGGAAATACACTAATGGATAAGAAGATTTCTAATAAATCAACACAGAATTAACTTGACACCAGGAGCACAACAGAAAAAGAAAACTACAGGGCAGTATCCATGATGAACAAAGGTACAAAAATTCTTTAAAAAAAATACTAGCAAAATAAACTCAGACACATATTCAAAGATCATTCACTATAATCAAGTGGTACTTATCATAAGGATGCAGGGATGATTCCATGTATGCAAATCTATTAATGTGACATACCATGTTACCAGAAAAAATATCAAAAATCAAGAATTATCTGAAACAGCATTTGACAATATTCAGCAGATGTTCAGGATAAAAGCTTGCAATAAATTAATGATAGAAGGAATGTAACTCAACATAATAAAGATTACATATGACAAACCCTCAGCTAACATGTTGCAAAATGGGACAAAGTTGAAAACTTTTCTTCTAAGATGAGAAACAGATGCTCACCCTTGTTAATTCAATTCAACATAATGGAGTTCCTAGACAAAGCAATTAGGCAAGAGAGAAAAAAGGTATATGATAACATCATATGTAAATGGAAGATGAAAAATTATCCATTTACATATGATGTTATCATATATATAGAAAACTCTGAAGACTCCACAAAAAATGCTGTTAGAACTAATAAATTCAGTAACATTGCAGCATGCAAAATCAACATAAAAAATTAGACTTATTTTTATACATTAACAACAAACTATTTTTGAAAAGTATAATGAAAAGAAATCAAGAAAACAATCTCATTTACAATCATTACAAAAATAAAATAGTACTAAATTTAAAGAGACGGAAGATCTCTGCATTAAAACTTTAAAACATGGATGAAAGAAATTGCGTAAGACACAAATAAATGGAAAAATATCCCATGTTATACGTTGGAAGCTCTCATATTCTAAAAACATTCAATCTACTCAAAATGAGACACAGATTCAATGCAACTCCTATCAAAACTGTAATGACAATAAAATATAACAAGAAATTAAATAAAAATTCTAAAATTGGTATGAAACCACAAAAGACTCCAAATAGCCAAAATTCTCTTAAGCGAAAAGAAAAAAGCTAGAAGTACTATACTTACTGACTTCAAAATATGTAGTAAAGATATGATATTTAAAACAGCATGGCACTGGCATAAAAGCAGACACATAGTACTATGCAACATAATAGAGGGCCCAATTCACACATTTACAGCCAGTGATTTTCTACAAATGTACCAGGATCAAACAATAGGGAAATAACAGGCTCTTCAATAAACGATGTTTGGAAAACTGGCTATCCACTTGCAAAAGAAAGAAATTAGACACGTTTCATTCTATACACAAAAATCAGTGCTTTGGGTCCTGATTTTTTTTCAATATGACCTCAGAAGCAGAGGCAATGAAAGCAAATATACACTGCAGAATTGCATCAAACTAAGAAATTTCTGCACAGCAAATAAAACAATAAATAGAGTGAAGAGACGGCAGAATGGAAGAAAATATTTGCAAATCATACACATGGGGAGAAGGGGTTAATGCCAAAATATATGAGAAATTCAATCAATTCATAGCAAGAAAACAAATTTAAAAAACGGGCAAATAGCTGAATAGACATTATTCAAAAGAAGACATAAAAAATGGCTGACAGTTTTATAACAAAATGCTCAACAACAAATTATCGAGAAAGCACAAGCTAAAACCCTGATGAATTATTCATCTTATACCTGTTAGAATGGCTGTTACCAAATGAAAAGCATATTAAAAGAGTTGGTAGGGATTTGGACAAAAGGGAACCCTTGCACATTGTTGGTAGGAATATACATTAATACAGCCATATGGAAAATAGCATGAAGATTCTTCAAAATATGTATAAATCAAACTACAATATGATCAGCAATCCCACTTTTGGATATATTTCCAAAAGAATGGAAGTGAGTAGTGTGTTCAAAAAGATATATGTACTCTGATGTGCAGAAATATAAATTGCAGTCAAGAAATATTAGCAACATATATAAAACAAAACAGGTATATGTTCTAAATATGTTAAAATTTATCAGACAGTAATAAGAGAAAGAGAACCTAGTAGAAAAACAATGGGAAACTTTTTGAGTAGGTACTTTACAGTACTATGGAATCCAAATGACGAATAAGCTCATTAGAAGGTGATCAACCCTATTAAGATCTAGGGAAGTAGAAATTAACCATAATGTGATAATCCTGCATATCTATCAGAAAGGCTAGAATTTTCAAACTGACAAAGTTATATGTTGGCAAGTATATGGAAAAGCTTGATCTTTCATTCATTGCTTGTGGAAGTATACAAATTGGGGCCCTCACTTTTGAAATTCTTTCATTGTCTACTGGCATTGAGCGTGCCACACCATACAAACCTGAATTTGCAGTCCTAAATTTATATTCTCAGCATATAGATAATCCAAACATTTATGTAAACCAAAACAAAATCAGAGGTAAAATAATCTACTTTCTATTATTGCATATATATGATTTCATATACATAAAAATATCTTCTAGTTTAGAAATCATGATAGCAGTTTCCTTTGTAAATTACTGTTACATTGTGACCTAGAAGGCATGGGGGAACGCTTGCATTTCTGGTAATATCTTATTTCCCCTGTGAGTAATACATGGTGGTTCATCATACGTCATTCTTATGGTTTGTGTTTTTTATGTGTATTATCCTTCAGTAAAATGACTAATGGAAAATCAATCACATGTCTACATATAACAGTATAAATATTTAGAAAATATTTATAGACACTTATGTGAGATGTCTATGTTACACTTCAGGTAACATTTCTAATGCAAATTATACAAATCTAGTTTGAAGAAAATGATAAACATTTTTAAGAGAAAAACAGTCAAAAATAAATAAATGGAAAACTAGATCATGCTAATTTATATCTAATAAATGCAATGACAGAATCAATATGACATATCTAATAAAGTGTAATGATAGAATCAATATGATTCCTGTTAAATCTCAAGACATTTTTGTTGAAAATGAAAACTTTATTTACATATATATTTGTAATAAAAATATAGATCATAAGAGAAGACATCATACAAAAAATCACTACATTAAAATTCAAAATTTTATTCATCACAGTATACCACAAATTATATCAAAAATCACCGTGAACTTACAGAATATATTTGTGACATTAAAATAACCCTTACAAATCGATATCTAAAATGATTAAACAGTAAATTTAATGTGGAAAATGTGAAAACAACACAATTACACTGAAATCTTGAAATTACCTTTTTTGTGTGTCAAAAGAGTTGAATAATAACAATTTCATTTGGTTCAACTGAAATAATTGGAACTTCACAATAAAAGTCTTAAATGTTTTTTAGAAGTCAGGAATAAATAATTGGAAATATGATATAATTATTTATCTATGATCCTGTCCAAAAAAATTAAAATAAATTTAAAAACTGATAAGATCAAGTGCTGATGAGAATTGAAGCAGCATTTTATTGGATATAGTTGAGGATCCACTTCAAATCCTCTTAACTTTATCTATGGCTTGCCTTTTGCCTCTAGCACTGGTTAACCATCTTCTGTGAAAACTAGCATGCCTTGGGCACAGACAAATTTTAACTAGGCTCAACTCCAAATGAGGTTCCCTGTTTACACTTTCCTGCCTCAGAATACACTTTCGACACTGAATGACATAATGCTGTGGGCTCTGCTGGGAATCACATATGCACAACCCAGAGACAGAGGAGAGGTCACATGCAATGGGATGAACTTTAACCAATGGTAGAATGAAGCCTATGGAGAATTCTTCCTAAATCAGTATACATTTATCAATACAACCTTTTCAAATACTGTCCTGTTAGATCAAGCTACAAGTTAAGCTTGACACCAAAGCATGATCATGAGCTTTGTATATGACCTCTCTAACTCCTATTTCATTCACTTCTGTGTCTCTGGGATTATGCTGTTATATGAAGTAATATCAAATTCACTATTCCTTCAAGCTCTGATTTACGGAGATACTATGGTAAGGAAAAAAAAAAAAAAAAAAAAAAAGAACGCCAAGAACCCTCTGGTAAGTTGAAAATAGTCAATTCAGAAAACATTTTTTCTCTAGCATAGCATATACTACATAGGTAAATTAGATTATATTGCTATGACATAATAATATAGAATAGTAAAAATGAATAAACAATAGCTAAAGCGATAAAGTGAATACATTTTAGAAACAATGTGTTTAGTATAAATTTAGACTTGCAGAAGAATACATCACAAATGAAACTATCAGTAAATATCTAAAGACATGCAAAAGCTGAAACACAATTTCTATGGATTCCTATATTTTTTTATTACACCATAAAAGTGACATGGGAAACAATTTATCCCTAAATAGGAGGGACAGACGATAGTATCAGGAAAGTAATAAAATCATAGGATTTAACAAAATAGATGGTATGTTTTGGAATTTAAACTTGGTGTTGTGCACACGTTTGTATTTTATAAATACATTTTATGGCTTGTGTATATTATTATTTCATAATCACTTATCATTTAGTATGACATTCTGAAAATTTTCATTCTGTCTTTAGTTTACAGATATCATTATTACAAGCATCAGTTTCATAAAATATAAGATTAACAGATAACCTGCTAGATTCCAATTAGGTTTTCATAAATGTTAAAATAAAATTCTATAGGATTCATAAAAATAAGATCATTCAATTTAATTAAAAACTATTTTGATACAAAATATTATCTTATTATAGTAGACTAATTCTTTACTATGATTCAAAATTGAAATACAAGGCTTAGATACATTTTAGAACAAAAAGGAAATTGCGTGTTAATAAAGCTGATGAATTTGATAGGCAAGACCTTTTGATATATGGAAACTATACAAGAAAATGTTTTTAATAATGAAAACATTGAGAATGTTGGTCAAGAAACCAAGTTATTCTTCAGCAAATAGTTAATCATACTTTCGCAGATTATCATAACCAATACTTTAAATGCGATGTCTTGTATACAGTTTTCTGAAACCATGAGCTGCAAATTTTACCAATGAGAATTTTTTAAAAAGTGAAGTGAATTAAAATATGTTTCTTTTGTATTTAATGGTGATATCTTTAGAGTGACAAAATATTTTAGGCATGAATCAAAAATATTTAATTATGTTATAGACAAACACACAATTAATTTTCAGTAATATATTTTGATTTATAAAGTTTAACTTAGATCTAAACAATTAAAGGTAACCAATATAAATCATAATGTTATTCCAGTCCTGTAAAATATTTTTTAAAGTTTTTATGGCTGGCTCAATGGAAAACATTATGTGAACTCTTTATTGTGTAAAGTTTTATTAACTCAAATGTTATCTTTGTCTTGAAATAGAGACGATTTTCTATTAAAAGTTAGACTGAGAAAATCAATGTATTTCATACAGGCCACAAAGCAGTCATTAAACTGAAACCTGTCTGTCTTTCATTTTATTCTGACGTCTTAAAGTGACATTATTTCATCAATTTATTTTCTTTTCTTTTATAAATTTGAGTTAATATTTCCCCTTTGACTACTTTTAGGTTCTGTCTTTGGAACTTTATCATTATTAGTTTGCTGTTCTTTTTTCTGTCTTTATTTCTACTAAGTTCTGGGATAGCTTTGTACTAATACTCCAAATAACTCTTGTAAAAAAAAAAGAAACCCACAGCATTATAATACAACAAAACGAAATATATCTCAATAAAGATTTCTATGCTCCCTCAATACTATTTATCTTTTTAAAACAACATTCTATTGAGAACTCATTATCTTAAGGGAGCAATTCTAAAGAATTTCTGCTACTCACAAGCCCAGTTTCAATATTTTATTTTACAGCAACAAGCAGGGTTACGAAAAGTCTAAATCACCTTGGATCAGAGAATAAACTACTGTGCTGTGTAAAACACAGCAAACCAGACTATTTCTCATCTAAAAGATTTGTCTAATAATAAAGCAAAAGTTAGCCTAAGTGTTTGAGTATTTTTATCTAAAAATAGAAGCAATTGGACCACTTTGGGGGAATGCAAATTTTTCACCTTTATTATTAAGTCAGAAATAAAAATGAACAAGATTGGCCTTCTGTGTATGTACTTTCTCAGAAATTTAACTTTAATGAGGTTGTATATTAATGATATGCAGATACACATGAAGATGTATGATTAGAATAGGAAGAGAATATAGAGATCATAAAATATATGTCACACATAACTTACACATGAATATGAACATTAATCAAGAAAATGTCAATTGTCCCAAGTGTTACAAATATCTCTAGACCTACTTTCTACCTCTCTATTCCTCTTCTCGTTTATCCCTCCAACTCTCTACATTTTATTTACTCTATCATAAAATCTGCTATTTATAGCATTTATTTAGAATTTATGATTGAACAAGATACAGTCTTATGTCCCCTTGGGAATATACAACCTAGTGGAAATAAAAATATTAACATTAAATAATAAAATGACAGTGATTAGTAAAAGTAATAAGGTAAAACATTGTGATAATCAGGGAGGGGCAAACAGTTGGGAAACTTTAGCTGTGCAAAGTAGTATTTTCTCAGAGCTGAGACATGAATGATGATAGGAGGCAACCATGTAAAACGCAGAGTAAAAATAATTGTTAGACAGGGCGCTGTGGCTCATGCCTGTAATCCCAGTAACTTGGGAGGCCAAGGCAGGCAGATCACTCGAGGTTAAGAGTTCGAGACCAGCGTGGCCAATATGGTGAAACACCTTCACTACTAAAAATTCAAAAATTAGCCAGTTGTGGTGCCACACACCTGTACTTTCAGCTACTCAGGAGGCTGAGGCAGGAGAATCACTTCAACCCAGGAGGTGAAGGTTGCAGTGAGCCGAGATCATGCCACCGCACTCCAGCCTAGGGAACAGAGCAAGATTCCATCTCAAATAATAATAATAATAATAATAATAATAAATAATAATATTTATTAGAGGTTTAAATTTATGTGGAAATACCTTTGTCAGGGATCAAAGGGACTAGTGTGGCTATTTCAGAATGGTGAAAAAAGATATTAGTAAAATATGAACTTAGCATTGCAGTGAGAAATCTGGCCGGTCTAAGCCTGGCAGAATGAGTTGGTATCAATCATTTTTCTTTATGAAAAGATAGAACAATCAGGCAGGCTTTGTTTCAAGTGATAGTTTTGGATATGATGAGATTGGAACAAATTTAGGCCACATTTTGGAAGTGAAAAATAAAGAAATTTTGCAACTGTAAACACATGAAGTTAGGAAGTAAAGGGCCACAAAGCTCACTTCCAAGATATCCCTGCAGCTGCTGCAGCTTCCTATGGAGAAATAGGCACTAAGGCACAACTCTGCTCAGTAGCTCATTTACCAGGATTGTACACATCTTTCTCAGCAGCTGACACTCAAGCTGAGAATGCTCCCTACTCTATATACCATGTCATTTGAATGCTGACAAAATCTACCCTCTTCATGCATCTGTAATGAAGTATGTCAAGTAGCAGGGCAATACAAAAGTTTTACGGATGAGCAATCCACAGTATGTCCATGTGATCAAAAGAGCCTGAGTAACTCTATGTTCCCTGACATCTATATTGCACAGAAAGCCCTCCTCTGTTAATGTCTCAGTATTCCAGAGAATATACAGGAAAGGAATGCAGTGAAAATTACTCTGGCTTGAGGACTGAGCAAGCGGGTTGATTAACTTCCAGAGATGGGGACTCTGGAAGGATCATGATCTTTGTGGGGAGAGTTCTATAATTATTTTAAACTATTTTAAGGCTGAAAATAATCACATAAATGTTCTAGTTACTCCCCTCCTTGTGAAAGGCTTTTTAATATGGCCAAGAAATGTGAAATGACAACTGATCGAAGAGAATAGAGTAAGTTGGTGCAGTAACTAAGACTAGGCTGTAGGAGTCCTAGCTCTCAGTTCAGTAGCCTTCCATTGACTGCACAATGCATTTTGGTTATATTATATTAAGAAATATATTAGTTAATAAGTACTGAGAAGTATATATGACTTCTAAGAAGCAATATATTAGTTAATAGGTAATTATGCATTACTTATATAAGTAATATATAATTACTTATATAAATAATATCAGAAGAAAAGAAAATATAATAGTTAATAAGAAAATATATTAGTTAATAAGTACTTAGAAGCTGACTTCCTGGAAAACATCATGAGATGCCTTTCTTGTGTACACTTATGTTTAATTCAAATCTCAAACTGCTCTTGGAATGTAAATGAGTGTGTTCTTCTCAGGTTAAGCGGTAACTTTCTGACAGAGAATAATTTAAAATGTAAGCAGTTTTTTTAGTCATTATGCACAGTGTAGCAACCAGATACAATCCTCTGATTATTAACAGTTCATCTTTTTTCTAACTGGAAAAAACATCTCTACATTCTAGGGATCATAGAGCAAAATGAAACATAACAAGAATTTGAAGTCAATTAAATTTACCTTGGCTCAGTACCAATTTAGCTATTAAAACTCACACATGCATTCAACACCACTGAGCCTCAGTTTCCCTTTCATGAATTATGACTATGATAAAGGAGGGTCATTATAAAAATTAAAGAATATAGCGTCTAAGAAAATGTCTAGAATATATGTACTCATTAAATGTTCTATCTGAATAATATGAAAAAGTAAGTTAACATGGACTTTAATTCAAAAGGAGGTTGTTTTTGAAGAAACCTTGAAATGCCACCTTTGGTAATCTTTTCAGGCATAACTCCTACAACTCCTCATATAGGTATCATTACGTACATTTCTAGAAATGTGATTATTCACATTTGAATAACTGGGAGAAAGTATAAAAGTGTAAGAAATGTTACAGAATACTTTTAATGAATGTTCAGCACAAGTCTCCTTGGGGAAAATTTAATCATTAAAACTTTCCTAGTATTTTATTATCATCTCATGAAATTCCCTGAATAACCATATCCCTTGTTAATTCACTAATTTATTCTGGGGCTGATCCTACTGACTGATGTCTTTACGTGTTTTTAACTGAGCAGCAATACAATCAATTATGGAGCTCCTTTTGACCTTTTAAAATTTCTATTTTCTACCTTATATTGATTATTAATATTGGAAAGACTTATGCAGAAAACATTTCAACTGAGCAATCATTAGTTAAAAGTTAATGTGGAAGTAACAATTTCTGCTATTAAGTCAATACCAAGTGTGTGGTTAGATGAAGGAGCTCTACTTCTGGAAGAATCTGTACCAGTTACTCTATTTTCCTGGGAATATAACTGTAACTATAGAGCTCTCTTATCTACGTCCCCAAATTTTCAATACAGTTGACATGAGTAGTGCCTAAGATTAACAAATTATTGTTTAAAATAAAGAGGAAAGTCTGATAGTTTTGTTCTAGAATAAAACTTTACACCATATATTATAAATTAAAATATTATAAAAATGTGTATAACATATTATATACATGAGAACAATTCATTTATTAACTCATTTTACAACTATTTAACAGGAAATATTCCATTTGTCAGATTTATTGAACACTAAATATATAATCACTTCTAAAAAGCAATGGAAGATTTTGAAAACTATTTATGACCATGGAATCGTACTAGCATTGAATCTATGAAGTAGACTGTAGTAGCATAAAACTCTACTAAGATACTGCTATTAATTTTATAAAACAAATAAATATATAATTTAAAATGCTTTATAAAGTTCCAAAAAGAAAGGGCTTTGGTGTTATGAAAAATGCATTATGAAGAAAATATATAGTTAGAGAGATGAGTGAAGGATTACCTAATTTAATGATAAAGCTGAAATTAAAGGCAGAATAGGAAGTAACACAACTGATGGAGAAGCAGCTATAGGAATTCTAGGCTGAGGTCTGGTACAGTGGCTCACACCTGTAATCCCAGACCTTTAGGAGGCCAAGGCAGGAGGATCACCTGAGGTCAGGAGTTTGAGACCAGCCTAGCCAACATGGCGAAACTTTGTCTCTACTGAAAATACAAATATTAGTCGGGTGTGGTGACACACCTGTAAATCCAGTTAATTAGGAGGCTGAGGCAGGAGAATTGCTTGAACCCAGGAAGCAGAGGGTGCAGTGAACCTAGCTTGTGCCACTGCACTGCAGCCTGGGCTATAGAGGGAGACTCCATCTTAAACAAAGAAAAGCAATTCTAGGCTAAGAGAACGGATTGTGTGTAAAGGCCCTGTGCTAAAAGGAACATGCAGTATATAAGACAACAAAGTAAATGCAATAGGTCTGGAACAGGAAGATCAATAGGAAAAATGAGTGAGGCAGGTACATAGATCATCATGTCTAGTCTTAATTTCTATTTTAATACATTCTGCTTTTTGCTACAAAAATAATTAAGATATATTAAATAGAAGGGAATACACATAGATCTGAATTTTGATAAGAGGACTCTACTTGATAGATTACTTAGAGTCATCTTTGTATACGTTGAGATAATTCAGCCTATCTGATGAAATTTTGGATGCAAAATTTCAGAGTGACAGTAGCTGAAAATAGCTAGATAGTAGAGGAAAAGTTGACAAATTCAAGGGGTATTTAACTTAGAAAATGGCCAAAAATGTTGCTAGCTTGAATAAAAGTGGATAGAAACAGGGAAATGTTGAATTTAGCTTCTAGGTTCTCAAGCTTAAATAATTATGATCATGTCATGTAATAATATAGGGAACACTACTAGAAGACAAGTGGGGAAGGGAAGTACAAGTTTTGTTTCGAACTTGCTATTTTTAAGGCGAATTGAAACTTCCCAGTAAAAATCTCATACAGAGGGATAGACATGTGAGTTTGAAGTCCAGATGACAGTGCTGGGCTAGAAATACAAACTTTAAGATATCTCATAAAAGTGACAATTCTACCGACATAAATGCTGTTTCTTATGGAAAAAATATTGAGGTAAGAGCCGTATTCTATAGACAGTATTTCAAGTAACCAGAAAACGATAATAAAACAAAAAAGGAAAAAAGATCAAGAAGAGAACAATGATATATTATGTAAACTAAAAAGCCAAGAACGATGGTTTTGAGAAGAGTGTGATCAGCTGAATGAACTGCTGTAGAATTCAGTGTCTTATAAGTCACTGGTGTTTTTAGCAAATTTTTTTTTTTTTAGTAGAAAGATAAGTGGAGTCCTAATTACAGTGGGGAGAAGATTGAGTGATAAAAATATAGGTACAAGAAGACAAATGACTGTGTAAGTTGGCTATATAAGATGAGTATAGGCGCATATGACTGCTGCATAAGATGTGGAATAATTTAATTTTTACTTGTTTTTTTCTATTAAAAATAAACAAATCTTGAGCATCTAACCATGTGAGAGAAGTAAAAATATCCTAATAACTTTTAGAAATAGAGGTACTAAAAAAGATAGATGTTGCAAAAATAGGAGATGGTGATATGACATACAAAATAAAATGTTCTGAAAGAAAGATGTCAAATAAATGCGGATAAACACAACAGGAGCTATTATAGTTGAGTAATAATTGTGGATGGGTTTGAAGTAAAAAAAACAGAAAAGGAAAAGAATTTTTTTCTTTGCTATAGAAGGCACTTCAACAAGTTTACAATGAAGAGAGTAGGGAAAAATGAACACACACAAAAACTGATAATATGTGTGGATATAGAATTTCAATCACAGAGGTAGATATTGGTCTTACATTTTATGGGAGACCATGGTTGTTATAATGTCTGTGAAGGATATGAGGACGATGTACACAAAAGTAGCTTTAATGGTGTTTTACTAATTATTTTTATTTAAAATCATCTATTTGGAGGATTTATTTCTTTTTATACTGCCATTATTTGGCAAAATACAGGAAAAAGAACCACATAGAAATAATTACTTGTTCACCTGTATCCAATGATAATCATTGCTAATGAATTCATTCATATACATATATGCATATACACATTTTTAATTGATGATACATGCTATTTTTAGACAGTGTAGATCTTACTCATAATTAATTTGTCTACAAATTGTAATAAAAATTATTTCACTATTGCATTAGATATTTTTCAAAAGCATGACTTTCACGGTTGCTTCATGTACTATTGAATTTATATTACATAATCTATTGTTTCAATTTTCTCCAATTCGACTATGAACTATTTTCAATTTTTAGTGTTCAGTATAATTGTAAAATAGACAATTTTAAAAATCAATATGCATTTTGAAAATAAGTAATATTTGTAAATTATTAATGCACATTTTAAATTGTATATATATCAAGTTAATAATTCAAATGTTTCAAAGTTATATGTTTATTTTCAAAGACTATATATATATATATATATATATATATTTCAAATTTCAAATTTCTTTCCAGAAAGGTAGTACTAAATGATCAACTCAGTTAAGCATAGGATTTTTCCATTCCATTTAAAAGCAAAAAAAAAATTAACTT
Source organism: Alouatta palliata (assembly GCA_004027835.1). Taxonomy (NCBI): domain Eukaryota; kingdom Metazoa; phylum Chordata; class Mammalia; order Primates; family Atelidae; genus Alouatta; species Alouatta palliata. The sequence goes on from PVKV010006102.1 coordinate 73,575, forward strand.
AGAATTTTTCCAACTTTTTGTGTTGTTTTGCTTCCAATTACCTTTAGACTTTTTAATTCAATTTCATGTGCTATGTATACTGTTTTTGTTAAGAAATATCAGCTCATGTGTTTAGAATCATTTTTCTGTTTTAGCCAAATATTTTGTAATTTGTAATGATTTGTATGAACTGTGACCTTTATAAATTATAAAGAAATCGTGTCTATTCTTTGTAAATATATTTCCCAAAGATATTTTCTATCTTTTAATTTTATGTTTTACAGATTGTCAAAATTTAGTTTTAATATTTAATTTTTTATACCTGTATAGGTTATTCTCTTATTTTCTGTTTAGATTGACAATCTTAATTCTGTACAAATAATACGTAATAATATGACTATATGGTTTATTATGTTGCCTTTTTAAGAGAAAACTTTTTAGTTCCAACTAAAAAGATTTAAGAGAAAACTTTTTAGTTCCAACTAAAAAGATTTTGTTTTAGTGATCCCAAATTTTTTAATTTCAGTTTTTATTTTAGATATGGGAGAGCATGTGTAGGATTGTTGCATGGTTTAATTAGACTTTCTCACTTTCCTGGACAAACCAAATGCATTGACTGATTAATGCTAAGATATAATAGGTGTCATGGACCTAGTGGTGCCCTATCTCACCCCAAAGCCTATTTGCTGAAGACCTAATTCCTAGTGTGACTGTATTTGGAGATAGGGCTTTTAAGAAGATTATCAGAGAGGACACAAACAGATGGAGAAACATTCCACGCTCATGGTTAGGAAGAATCAGAATCGTGAAAATGGCCATACTGCCCAAAGTAATTTGTAGATTCAATGCTATCCCCATCAAGCTATCATTGACCTTCTTCACAGAACTGGAAAATAACACCTTAAACTTCATATGGAACCAAAAAAGAGCCCATATAGCCAAGAGAATCCTAAGCAAAAAGAATAAAGGAGGCATCATTCTTGCTAGTGGTACCAAAACAGAGATACAGACCAATTGAAAAGAACAGAGGCCTCGGATGTAATGCCACACACCTACAAGCATCTGATCTTTGAGAAATCTGACAAAAACAAGCAATGGGGAAAGGATTCCCTATTTAATAAATGGTGTTGGAAAAACTGGCTAGCCATGTGCAGAAAGCTGAAATTGGATGCCTTCCTTACACCTTACACTAAAATTAACTCCAGATGGATTAAAGACTTAAACATAAGCCCTAATACCATAAAAACCCTAGAAGAAAACCTAGGCAATACTATTCAGGACATAGGCATGGGCTAGGATTTCATGACTGAAATACCAAAAGCAACTGCAACAAAAGCAGAAGGCACAGACACAAATTTCCATATTTGCAATAGTAATGGAACCTGATCATCATAAGAATGTATGATAATTATTTAATAGGTAGAAGTATAAATATATTTGGCATTGAAGTCCTTCACATATGCACCTTTTGATACATATGTCCAATTTTAAAGGGGAAATAGACATAGAAACCATTAGGATAAGAGTCTGTGTTACCCCTCCAGGCAAACATCTCCAATTAAATAAATACTGGGTTAGTATAGGGGTAGGGAGTCTTGAATAAATGACAGAGAAAGGGCATGATGAATATCATTTTGAAATCAAATTCAACCGCTGTCGAGATAGTTAGTCTCACCAATTCACACCTCATAAGTTTTGTTTGTTTGTTTGTTTTTGTTTTTGTTTTTGTTTTCTGCAGGTTGTGACTGGAAATAACTCAGACAGCTGAATCTCTGTCTGAATAGAATAAGCCAAACATAAATAGTAAATAAATCTGAGCAAGGTCAAGGGTTGATATAGCAAATGCTGTAGTGACCATGTCCAGATCTCTTTATGAGGCTGGTTCATCTATCCTCCAGCTGTTGTCAAAAAGTGTATGGTGATGATTTATAGTTGCAGAATGGCTCTCTTCTCCAGGAGGAGTAACCCTATATAGGAGGTATCTTGCCTGAGAGATGAGTCACCACCAACCAGCCAGTGGTGAATAAATGAACTCATAAATTACTTTCATAAGAGTACAGAGGGCCTACATTAAAAGTGAGTAAATATGTAAGTAGATAAAATTCAAAAAAATTTTCTGGCATATATAAGTAATTATTACTTCTCTGATACATCAATAATAACATATCATTGAATGTAGAAAGGCTGAAATATATTACGGCAATCATCAAACAAATCAACCACACCTTTTCTCACTTTAAATGGCATAGCTCATGGACTTCCCAGATGAGTTCCCATGAATATTTCTATCCCAATGAACATACTTTTTTAATAGACTGAACATACCTGTTATGATGAAATCAACTTCATCTCAGAAATCAGTGAATTATTTAAAACATAACCTACTAGAAAGATAGAAAGAACATCACTATAAATCACCTAATAGATTGCAATTTTATTTTTGTCACTTAGTACTACTGCATATATTAAAAACAGATTGGTTAAAGTCAAAATACATGATAAAATGGAAATGCATTTATATCTTAACAAATATGTTACACACTCAGAAAAATACTATTAGTATTAGAATTGAAGAAATAATGAGCTGGGTTCCCTAGAGTTTTAGAAAGAAAATGAGATTTAAGGGTCAAATAGTCTTTACTTACCTCCTGAGAAAGTTTTGTATCTCTCAATGTTATGCAGTGTAAATATCAAACTCAAATTTTTTAAGAAAATAACAGTATTTAGGCTACTATTAAAAATAACAAATTATAAGAATGAATTGGGGCACTTATTTGAATAACAAAAATATATTGAGTTTTTTCTTCTGTAAATATTATTGTGAGATTATAAAATATATAAATATTATTCTTATGTAAAATGGTCAAATTACAATATTTAGCCCTAAAAATATAAAATTAAATTTGTAAATATGAATAAAATTTCTAACATATAGCAAAAAGCACTGAATTTTTTAACATTTTACAATATAACTAAACAAACAAAAATTAGCTTAAAATACATTAAGGAATTATATATTTTAAAATTCATCACATCATCTCTCTGATAGTTGCAATCTATATATCCACTTGAAATACCAATTAAGTAAACTAATTAATACATTCAAATATTCAAATTACCATTGAATTTGTGATCTTGAGTCTTTAAATGCATACTTACTACAATAAAATGCAAATTAATTTTAAATCTGTGAAAAGCATTACTTAAAATCGTACATTGAACTGGGAGTTTAAAAGGAATAAGGATTATGAATTATTTCAAAAATTCAATGGAGAGCAACCTCACTTATTGTGCTGAACAACAGGATCATTAAAATGTTCATTCATCCTGCATTCTTATCATGTTTGCTAAATTGTCACAGTTGACAGAGTGCCAATAACATAGTCAAACTGTTATTAAAATTTGAAAACGTATAGGTAACTTTCTTAATAGCCATTGCCCAATCCTTTTACAAATGCTCTTCTCCAACACCCAGAGTTTACCCCAGGCCCTCAAACTTCCTACAATTACCAGGCTTACTTCCTGGTAAAATAGGTTGTCTTGAAGATACTATTTCAAATCTGTGGCATATATCTACTGTGAATTGTAAACTGTAGTGGTCATGCTGGCTTGAAATATTTTAGATACTATCGTGAATTTGTATTTGGTCAACTCAAATGATTGTAGATCACAGTGATTTTGTTCAAGATATTGAAGGTGGGAGTGAAACAGCAGACACAGACTTTTATACTAATAAAGCCAGGGCAGGGCATTGGAATCATTGCTTGCCAGCTAATTATCCCCTGTTATCTGCTGCTGGATTGAAGCAGCAACCAGGACTCTAGCTTTAGCTCCTGAAGGATTTCTTCCTTAAGATTTTTCAAATCCTGGTCCAAGCATGTATTTTGCTTCATGATGAACAGCGTTAGCCTGTCACTTAGAACAATTACCTTGATCACTGAAGTTGAAAGGGATCCAGACGGTGAGAGACTGACGAGGGTTTCAGGCTTTCCTTGTGGGTTATGGCTCATGATTTTCCATGCTTCTACTACTTCATGTTCAGCTTTTCTTCCTGACTGCCTGTATTAGTTTGTCTTCACACTTCTATAAAGCAATATCCTTGTATTAGTCTATTCTCATGCTGCTGATAAAGACTTACTCAAGACTAGGCAACATACAAAGAAAGAGGTTTAATGGACTTACCATTCTATGTAGCTGGGGAGGCCTCACAATCATGACAGAAGGCAAGGAGGAGCAAGTCACACCTTACATGGATGGCAACAGGGCAAGAAAGCTTGTGCAGGGAAACTCCCCTTTTTAAAACCATCAGATCACATGAGACTTACTCACTACCATGGGAATAGTATGAGGAAATCCACGCCCATGATTCAATTATCTCCCACTGGGTCACTCCCATAACACATGGGAATTTTGGGAGCTACAGGATGAGATTTGGTTGGAGACACAGAGCCAAACCATATTATTAAACCCCAGGCTTCTCGCAAATCTCATGTCCTCATATTTCAAAACTGGTCATGACTTTCCAACAGTACCCCAAAGTCTTAACTCATTAAAGCATTAACTCAAAAGTTCTCAGTTCAGTCTCATCTGAGACAAGGTAAGTCCCTTCCACCTATGAGCCCGTAAAATCAAAAGCAAGTTATATACTTCCTAGATACAATGAGGGTGTAGGCATTGGGTAAATACAGTCATTCCAAATGGGAAAAATTGACCAAAACAAAGAGGCTACAGGACCCATGCAAGTCAGAAATCTAGTAGGGCACTCAAATCTTAAAACTTCAAAATGATCTCCTTTGACTCCATGTCTCACATCCAGGTTACACTGATATAAGAGGTAGGTTCCCATGGTCTTGAGTAGCTCCACTTCTGTGGCTTTGCAGGGTATAGCCCCTCTACTGGTTGCTTTCAAAGGCTGGTGATGAGTGTCTGAAACTTTTTCTGCTGCACAGTGAAAGCTGTGGGTTGATCTAATATTTTAGGATCTGGAGGATATTGGTCCTCTTCTCAGAGCTGCAGTGCAGCAGTAGGGACTCACTTTGGAGTCTCTGATACCACATTTCCCTTCCATACTGCCCTAGCAGAGATTCTCCAAGATAGTCCTGCCCCTGCAGCAAACTCTGCCTTGGCATCCAGGTGTTTCCACACATCTTCTGAAATCTAGATGGAGGTTCCCAAACTTTAGTTCTCAACTACTGTGCACTCGCAAACTCAACACCATGTGGAAGCTGCCAAGCCCTTGGTCTTGCACTCTCTGAAGCAACAGCCCAAGCTTTACCTTGGCCCCTTTTAGACAGAGCTGAATCCACTAGAATGCAGGGCAACAAGTTACTAGGCTGCTCACAGCACAAGGACCCTAGGCCCGATCTATGAAACCATTTTTTCCTCCTAAACCTCTGGATTTCTGATGGGAGGGCCCACTGTGGAGACCTCTGACATGCCCTCAAGACATTTTCCCCATTGTCTTGGTGACTAACATTTGGCTCCTCATCACTTATGCAAATTTCTGCAGTTAGCTGGAATTTCTCCTCAGAAAATGGGATTTTCTTTTCTGTCACATAGGCTGAAAATTTTCTAAACTTTGATGCTCTGTTTATACTCTCTTTCCCTTTTAAAACTTAATGTCTTAAACAGCACCCATGTTACCTCTTGAATGCTTTGCTGCTTAGAAATTTCTTCTGCCAGATACACTAAATTATCTCTCTCAAGTTCAAAATTCCACAACTCTCTAGGGTAAAGGCAAAATGCTACCAATCCCTTTGCTCAAACATAATGAGAATCACCTTTACTCCAGTTCCCAAAAATGTCCACATCTCCATCTGAGACTACCTCAGCCTGGATTTCATTGTTCATATTATTATCAGTATTTTGGTCAAAGCCATTCAACAATTCTCTGGGAAAATCTAAATTTTCCCTTATTTTTCTGTCTTTTTTCAGCCCTCCAAACTGTTCCAACCTCTGCCTGTTAACTAGTTCCAAAGTTGCTTCCAAAGTTTTGGGTATCTTTTCAGTAGTGCCCCACTCTACTGGTGCCAATTTACTGTATTAATTTGTTTTCATGTCACTCATAAAGACATACTTGAGATTGGGACTATTTACAAAAGAAAGAGGTTTAATGAATTTGAAGTTCCATATGTTTGGGGAGACCTCACAATCTTGGCAGAAAGCAAGGAGGAGCAAGTCATGTCTTACATGGATGGCAGCAGGGAAAGAGAGCTTCTGCAGGGAAACTCCCTTATTTTTAAACCATCAGATTTTGTGAGACTCATTCACTACCGTGAGAATAGTATGGGGCAACTACCCCCATGATTCAGTTATCTCCCACTGGGTCACTCTCACGACACGTTGGAATTATGAGAGCTACAAGATAAGATTTGAATGAGGACACAGAGCAAAACCATATCAACCCTAGACTGGGTAATTTATAAAGAAAAGAGGTTTAATTGTCTCTCAGTTTAGCCTGGCTGGGGAGTCTTCAGGAAACTTACAATCATGGCCAAAGGGGAAGCAGGCACCTTATTCACAAGACATCAGGAGAGATAGGCAAGAAAACCTAGGGAAAACTGCCTTGTAAAATCATCACATCTTGTGAGAACTCACTCAACATCACAAGAACAGCATGGAGGAAACCACCCCCGTAATCCAATCACTTCTCACCAGATCTCTCCCTAAACACATGGGAATTACAATTCAAGATAAGATTTGGGTGGGGACACAAAGCCTAACCATATCACTGCCCTTCTGACTTCAGGATATAGATTCAGAAAGAGAGGCAACAGTCCTACTAGACGTTGTAATCATCCCTCCATAATGTCTATCTACAGTAAGTCCTTTTATATGTACTCCCTAGTGAGTTCTGCTTCTCTAATTAATCCACTGACACAGAATTTAGAACCAGAAATGTGTCTAGAGGACCAGAACCTTAAGAATGGATGATTTGATTTGGCTATGATTTATCTGAAACTATTTATCTTGTATGATTCAATTTTAAGACATTATGACAGTATTTCTGAGGGTAAAGGGAGTGCTAGTATTTCACAGAATGGGAAAACAAAGAAAGTGTCACAACAATGGCTTAAAATACCACTTTTTGACACTGGTAATTACTTGTGCATAAAAAGCAAGTTATCAGGTGATAAGTTATATAAAGGCATATGGAGCTGGGTACAATGGCTGTCACCTGTAGTCCTGCACTTTGAGAGGCTTAGGCAGAGAGATTTTTTGAGCCCAGGAATTTGAGGTAACAGTGAGCTTTGATCATGCCACTGCACTCCAGCCTGGGCAACAAAGTGAGACCTTGTTTCTAAATTTGAAAAAAAACAATGATGGAAATAAAAGATACAGTGGGGTTAGATGATTGCTTTAAAATGCACTAAAAGACTTGAGTTATAAAATAATGAGCTCATGGCTTTAACTACAAAGCCCAAGATTTTTCTTCTATGAATACCTAAAGAGAAACTTTTAGCTCTTGCATATTAAAGTTTCCTGAAAACAAAATCCAGAATCTAATCCTGTTTGGGTCTGAGCTACAGCACAAAAGGAATTTCGAAATGCTCAAGGTCTCTTCCATCAAAATCGAGCATTAGTTTTGTAAAGTAAAGCCTTGAAAAATGGGATGGGTCTGTAGGTAAATTCCAATGAAACTAAAGAACTTAAGCTTATAAATTATTCTGATTTTATTTCACTAGTTAAAGCATCTCTTTGATGCTTACTTTCTATGAGATTAATCTTTCTTTGCCTACAAAAAAATAACTTCCTGTAAAATAATTGCTTTGTAAAGCACTGATGATCCTTTTCAGGATTTATCCACTCATTAGTTTCCTATGGCTTCAGTAACAAATTACAGCAAACTTAGTGACTTAAAACAATACCTATATTTATCTTCTTGTAGTTTTAGAAGTCAGAGTTCAAAATGGGTCCTATTTGAGTAAAATCTATGTTTCTCAGTAGTCCCCATGTCTCTGGGAGCTCTAGGAGAGAATTTATTTCCTTACATTTTCTAGCTCCTAGAGACTGCTCACATTCCTTACCTCATTATCCTGTCCTTTTTTTATTTTTTAGATGAAGTCTTTCTTGCTTTATCCCCCAGGCTGGAGTGCCTCACACTTCTGAGCACTATCTCAGCTCACTGCAACCTCCACCTCCTGAGTTCATGCAATTCTCCTGCTTCGGCCTTCCGAGAAGCTGGGATTACAGGCGTATGCCACCATGCTTGGCTAATTTTTGTATTTTTAGTGGAGACGGGCTTTCACCATGTTGGCCAGGGTGGTCTCAAACTCCTGACCTCAAGTGATACACCCACCTTCTCCTCCCAAATTGTTGGGATTACAGGAATGAGCTATCACGCCCAGCCCTATCCTCCATTTTTGAAGCCAGAAATGTGAGGTTTTCCAGTCTCTCATTGATTATTTCTGTAATCACATCTTCTCTCACACTGGCCTTTCTACCTTCCTTTTATGAAAAACTTTGTGATTAGCGTAAACTCACCCAGAAAATCGAAGAAAACCTTCCCTTCTGAAGATTCTTTTTAGTCACATCTGCAAAGTCACTTTTGCTAAGTAAAGTAACATATTCACAGGTTCCAGGCATTAGAGCCTGGGCATTTTTGGGGGGGCTATTATTTGTCCTAGTATGCTCCTGCATCTCTTGTTGCTTCTTTAGGTTTCACCAGACTTAAGTCACAGAGAACTTTGAAAGTTAGGGACAAAATATGACACTCAAGGAGGCATGGTGCACAAAAATATAATTGCATGATTTTGTTAATACTAACAAAACCTATAGATTATTTGTGTTGATGGAAGCTAATATTGGGGTTAGGTATAAAAAGAACATAAACTGGAAACAGGTTGAGTTTCTTGACTTGAGTTTATGAAACAAAGATTTACAATTAGCTACAACTATGTGGCCCAATTCACAAATGAGAACTGTAATAGGAATAATGTTTCTTTTTTTGTTGTTGTTGACACAGAGTCTTGCTCTGTTGCCCACCCTGGAGTGCAGTGCTACCATCTCGGCTCACTGCAAACTTCACCTCCTAGGTCCAAGCAATTCCCTGCCTCAGCCTTCCCAGTAGCTGGAATAACAGGTGCCTGCCACCACATCCAGCCAATTTTTATATTTTTAGTAGAGTCGGGGTTTCAGCATCTTGGGCAGCCTGATCTTGAACTCCTGACCTCGTGATCCATCCTCGTCATCCTCCCAAAGTGCTGGGATTACAGGATTGAGCCACTGCACCTGGCCATGAAATAATATTTCGAACTTCTTTTGAATTGAATATATGTATATACTAGTTATTTTTTCTCATCTTTCCTTTATCACATGATTTCTAAATGAACTCTCATTCAAAATTGCTACAAAAAGAATAAAATACCTACTAATACAACTAACAGAGGATGTAAAGGACCTTTTCAAGGAGAATTATGAACCACTGTTCAAGGAAATAAAAGAGGACACAAACAGATGGAAAAACATTCCATGTTCATGGTTGGGAAGAATCATTCTCGTGAAAATGGCCATACTACCAAAAGTTATTTATAGATTCAGCACTATCCCCATCAAGCTACCAATGACCTTCTTCACAGAACTGGAAAAAAATTCTTCAAACTTCATATGGAACCAAAAGAGAGCCCGCATAGCCAAAACAATCCTAAGCAAAAAGAACAAAGCTGGAGGCATCACGCTGCCTGACTTCAAACTATACTACAAGGGCACAGTAATCAAAACAGCATGGTTCTGGTACCAAAACAGAGACATAGACCAATGGAACAAAACAGAGGCCTCAGAAACAACACCAAACATCTACAATCACCTGATCTTTGACAAACCTGACAAAAACGAGCAATGGAGAAAAGATTCCCTGTTCAATAAATGGTGTTGGGAAAACTGCCTAGCAGTGTGCAGGAAGCAGAAACTGGACCCTTTTCTGACAGCTTACACTAAAATTAACTCCAGATGAATTAAAGATCTAAACATAAGCCCTAACACAATAAAAACCCTAAAAGAAAATGTAGGCAAAACCATTCAGGACATAGGCAAGAACTTCATGGCTAAAACAACAAAAGCATTGGCAACAAAAGCCAAAATAGATAAATGGGATCTAGATAAATTCCAGAGCTTCTGTACAGCAAAAGAAACCATCATTAGAGTGAATTGGTAACCAATAGAATGGGGAAAAAAAACTGCCATCTACCCATCTGACAAAGGGCTAATATCCAGAATCTACAAAGAACTAAAGCAGATTTACAAGAAAAAAAACAAACAAACCCATTCAAAAGTGAGCAAGGGATATGAACAGACACTTTTCAAAAGAAGACAAATAAGGCCAACAAACATATGAAAAAATGCTCATCATCACTGGTCATTAGAGAAATGCAAATCAAAACCACATTTAGATAACATCTCACGCTAGTTAGAATTATGATCATTAAAAAAAATCTGGAGACAACAGATGCTAAACAGGATGCAGAGAAATAGGAACATTTTTACACTGTTAGTGGGAGTGTAAATTAATGCAACCATTGTGTAAGACAGTGTGACAATTCCTCTAGGACCTAGAAATAGAAATTCCATTTGACCCAGCAATTCCATTACAGAGTATATACCCAAAGAATTATAAATTGCTCTATTATAAAGACACAAGCATCCATATGTTAATTGTGGCACTGTTTACAATAGCAAAGACTTGGATCCAACCCAAATGTCCATCAACAATAGACTGGATAAAGAAAATGTGGCACATATACACCATGGAATATGACACAGCCATAAAAAATGATGAGTTCATGTCCTTCCCAGGGACATGGGCGAATCTGGAAACCATCATTCTCAGCAAACTGACACAAGAACAGAAAACCAAACACTGCATGCTCTCACTTACAGGTGGATGTTGAACAATGAGAACACATGGACACGGGGAAGGGAACATCACACACTGAGGTCAACTGGGGGGCTAGGGGAGGGACAGCGGGGAGTGGGTAGGGTGGGGAAGGATAATGTGGGGAGAAATTCCAGATATAGGTGATGGGGGGATGATGGTGGTAAACCACCTTGCCATGTATGTACCTATGCAACAATCCTGCATCATCTACACATATACCCCAGAACTTCAGTACAACAACAACAACAAAAAGGAGTAGATAATCATGTATGTCAGTATTAAGACATATGATATCAAAAGAGAAATTTCATCCAGCTGGCCAAAAAAAAAAAAAGAAATCTCACCCAAAATGGGAACAATTGTTTTTCATCCTATGTGGAAAAAGGATTACTGTGTTCTCAGTTGTAAGAGGAATAGCGGCATTTTGTTAACAACCGGCATGATTTTGGGAATATATTCACACTATAAATTATTTGATAAAAGTTGTATATAACAATAACAAATTAATAATATTTGATTGTGAGATGGTTTGTATGGTGTTAACACCATACAAAAGAGTTCCATTGACCAATTTCCATCTTTGCATTGTTTCAAATTTCTGTGGACTGTAAGAGATATTTTACATGGGATTTAAAAAGCAGCAGTGAGGCAGACAGCTCTTTAAAAAACCAGTAGAAATTATATGCATATTTTTAACACCAGGGGACTAACATAACCATTTAAAAAATTGAAAGATGAATAAAGAAAAAAAGCGAATTTTGGAGGATAGCCTAAAGAAGGCAAGTAGTGCTGAACAGAGAGGGGAGAAACTAGAGAAAAAAGATGAAATCTTTGGCAGATGTAGAGGAGAAAAATTCCAAAGCACAGTGAAAGAAGAGTGGGTAGAATATTGTTACATTTTATATACTAACTCTCTAAACTTGATTTCAGATTGTGTTGGCGTTCTCCAAAACACAGAAATCAATGTGCAGTAACAGAGTCAATCTCAATAATCTAGAAATATATACATTATAATATACCAAAAATTGTTTTATAACTACTGACAGTATTATTAGTCTTTGGGATTCAAAAACGAGAAATCAAAATTCCTGGGAATTCTGTAGAATCCCAGAGCCACAGTTACTATTAAAATATTTCTGGGCCAGGCACAGTGGCTCATGCCTGTAATCGCAGCTCTTTGGGAGCCTGAGGCAGACGCATTACAAGATCGAGAAACTGAGAACATACTGGCCAACATGGTAAAACCCCATCTCTACTAAAAATACAGAAATTAACTGGACATGGTGGCTCACATCTCTAGTCCCAGCTACTAGGGTGGCTGAAGAAGGAGAATTGCTTGAACCAGGGAGGCGGAGATTGCAGTGAGCAGAATTTGTGCCACTATACTCCAGGCTGGGCGACAGTGACACTCTGTCTCAATAAATAAATAAATAAATAAATAAAATATTTCTAGTATTCTTATACTTTTTTTCATTATTTTGGATCTCTAAAAATAACTAAAACATAAGGGATATTAACTTAAATTGTACCTGCAATGGTTTGCAGCCAATAGTTAAAATTAATGCATTGGAAAATGCCAGCAAATATCATCAAGTAATATTAAAAAAAAACTTAGCCTTCAAATTCCTATTATTAACATAGGCAGGCCAAAATTTCTTTTAAAAATGCCGTTCTTTGAAATATCATTCATTACAATGCATACTGTGTCTATAAACATATTAAAATATATTTTCTTTGCAAAATGACTCCATTTTCAAAGTAGATAGGGGCCACAGACACACACTTATAATTTGGCCAAAAATAAAAGAGAGACTTACTGATTAGTTCATGACATTCCTTTCATGTTTGGTCCCGCCCTGGTCTCAGAAATGAGTAACTTCACCTTTGGCTATGCATCAATGTGTCCTGATCTTGCTATTGACTTGACATTAGTGAATGCCTTTGAATCAGTAACATATTCCTGTTAAATGTTAAAAATTAAGTTCTCATATAAAATTATATTTTCTTACGTTTCTAAACAATTTTCCTCAGAAATATGGATTCAGGGAAAACAAACAAACATAAATCTCTTCAGAGTTTCAAGCACAAATTCTCCCATGAAAAATATTTTCCTGAATTTTTTGGCTTTTTACATCAGTCCCCCCAAATTAAAGAATAGCTGTCTCTCTTCAATTTCTATCTAATACTAAAAAGCAGAAGCCTAAATATCTCTTAATCTCTTTTCTTTTACCTGCGTCTCCTGAAGTAGGTGTGCAATCTACTTTTTCTCTCTCCTTCCCTCTATTTTGTAGTTTCTTGGTCTTCATCTCAACCCAACATTAGAGTTTTGTATTTTAAACTTATCTCAACGTTTTCTATTGTGTAATCTATTTTTCCTGTTCATAAATGAAGTCTTGTAATCCTTTCAGTTCTATTTCTTATCCGTTCTAACAAAACACAAACGTACTTTGTCTTTTGAGAAGGTAAAGATCTAAATATGTGGAAAATAAAATATAGATATGTTGTTTATAGAACAATCACTTGATCATGCTCTACAATATAGACTGGTTTCATCAGAAATATCAGCAAAAAAATATGTAAACCAATTTTGTATATTGTAAGTTAATATACATCTCATATTGAGACGCAAAAACAGTAACATTCAAAAGTTGTATACTTTTTTCCTAGGAAAACAAGGTTAAGATTTCTCTGTGAATTTTCAGAAGAGACAAAATACAGAAAAGGAATTATTCTGATGGTAGATGTGAAGATGTGTATCATAAATGTTAAGTATATTGTAGCTGAGTTAATTGCATGGCATCCAAGTAAATATGAGTTATACATTTAAAAAGGTGGAGCAAATTTAAAATGAAGACTCATTTTATTTAGAGAAAGAAAAGCACTTCACTGCAAGAAAGAAATGTCTCAGAGAATGAAAAATGAAGAGATATGACTAAAGGAAACAAAAGAAGATACAGTTAGATGAAAGCACACAAGTTGAAGATACATGAAGAGGTAAGGTGCAAAGCATTAGCTAGGATGACTGAGAAGCATCATAAAATATGGAAGTGAAGTTAAAGAAATGACACCTGAGGTGTGAAATTGTATTTGACTTAAAGAACACAGCACAGACGATGCTGGAAGATGAGCTTAAAACAAAACAGACTACTGAATATTAAGAAAAGGAACCACTGAGGCTTTGAAGTCATTCACTACAGAGGAACTATGTGAACCCCAAATGCTTACTAATTCTTTCTGATAGATTATGTTAGATCATAGTACTAGTCAATAATTCTTGTGCAGCAACTAGAAGAAAATATACATGTAATTATATTTGGTAAATAAACACGTTTATTTCTTTGCAATTAAATTCCTATTAAATAAAATTGTTGATATTGTCAAAGAAAACTGACAAATGTCTAATTGAATTGGAAAATAGTTCTAAATGCACTGGCCTAGAAATCAGCTGAAAATAAAGTTTATTATAGTCAGTAACAAAAATCCAGCTCCATCAAGAACCAATAAATCCATTGAAAACTCATATAAATTCATTTAGGGAAAAATCAATTACCAAAAAAAAAATGCATTTATAGTTCACCCTCAGTCTATCGTAGTCTTTTATCTTTTTTTGTTGTTGTTATTCTCATTTTCACCACCCTTCCCTCCAAAAAACTTCTGGTATTGGTATGCTTTTGTTGTATCTTACCCTAAAAATTGTTGCAATAAATAACTGCGTTCCATCTAATAGCTGCAGAATACACATTTTATTAAATGCACATGGAACACTCTCTAGGATAGATCATATATTAGGCAAAAAGCAGTTTTTAATAAATTCAGGAAGATTAAAATATCAAGCATCTTTTTTGATCACAAATTTCTAACACTAGAAATCAATAACAGGAGAAACTTCAGAAAATTCATAAATATGTAGAAATTATACAACATGTTCCTGAAATACAAATGGGTCAATAAATAAATCAAAAGGGATATTAAATAGTTTTTAGATAATTGAAAACTTAAACACCACATAAAATACCTTATGGGAAAAGCAGTACTAAGAGGTAAGTTCATAGCAATAAATACCTAAGTCAAAAAAGAAAATGATGATAAATAAACAACCTAATGTTACATCTCAAGGAACTGAAAAAACAAGAGCAAAGTTAGCCCAAAATTAATAACAGGAAGGAAATAATAAAGTTAAGAGCACAAATTAAATACAGACAATAAAATAAATAGAAAGATCAAGAATACTTGTTTTCTTGAAAACATAAAAATAACAACAAAACTTTAGCTGGATTAATAAAAAGCAAGAGAGAGAACTCAAATAAACAGAATCAGAGATGAAAAGAAAGACATGACAATAGATAAAGTAGAAATACAAAAGATCATAAGAGAGTACTTTGAATAATTATACACTCAAAAATGGAATAACCTATAATAGATGGTAAAGTTTTAGATACACATAACCTACCAAAATTGAATTATGAATAAACAGAAAATCTGAGTAAAGATATTGAACCAATAATAAAATGTCTCCCTTCAAAGAAAAATCTAGGATTGGACATCACTGTGTTGAATTCTACCAAATATTTAAAGAACTAATAAAAATTTGTATCAAACTCTCTGAAAATATTAAAGAGAAGGGAACACTTCCAGATTTATTTTACTAGTCTAGCATTACCATGATACCAAAATTCGGCAAGTACTCAACAAAAAGGAGGAAATTACAGGACAATATCCCTAAATTATCCCTGATGAACATAGATTCAATAATTCTCAACAAAATATTAGCAAACTCAATTGCACAGCATATTAAAAGTTACTTCGGCAGGATCAAGTGGAATTCATCCCAGAGATGTAAAGGTGTTTCAACATAAGCAAATCAATAAACATGATACATAACACTAACAGAACCAAAAACAAATGCTATATGATCATTTCAACAGATACAGAAAAAAGCATTTGAAAAATTCAATATCACTTCATGATAAAAAACCTCTCCACAAATTCAGTATTAAAGGAAAGTACATCAGTATAATAAAAGCCACATATAATAAATCCACAGTCAACATTGTACTGAATGGGGAAAGCTTCAGTTTTTTTCTGAGATCCGGAAAAAAGATGTGGAGAGGAGGGAACCCTTGCACACTGTTGATGGGAATGTAAATTTGTACACACATTTTGGAAAGCGGTATGAAGACGTCTCAAAATATCAAAAATAGAATTACCATATGATCTAGCAATGCCACTGCTAGGCATATATCCGAAAGTAAAGAAATCAGAACATTGAAGACATACATGTTTACTGCAGCACTATTTACAATAGTGGAGATATTGAATCAATTTGTGTGTTCATCAATGGATGAATAAATAAAGAAAATGTAATTTATACACACACTCATACAGACACACACACACACACACAAAAAAAATGGAATACTATTCAGCCATAAAAAAGAAATTCTGTCATTTGTGAAAACATGAATGAGCCTGGAGGATATTTTATCAAATGTAATAATCCAGGGACTGAAAGACTAATATCACAAAATCTCACTCATGTGTGGAATCTTAAATAGTTGATCCCATGAGGTGGGGGGTAGAATGGCGGTTTCTAAAGGTACCTGGGGTATTCAGTGGAGAGGGACAGTTGGGGCAATGTTGGTCAAAGGATAAATAATTAGATAGAAGTAATAAATTCAAGTGATCTATTATACAGGATGAATATAGATAATGACAATCTATTATTGAAAAATGCTAAGATAGTGAATGTTAAGTATTCTTACCACAAAATTGATAACTATGTGAAGTAAAGCATAGTTAAATTAGCCAGATTTAACTATTTCACAATGTATATATATTTAAAGCATTACATTGCACACAATAAATACATATAATTTTATGTGTTCATTTTAAAAAGAAATAAATTTGAAAATAAAATACATAAGTATTTTCTTCATTCTCAAAAATTTCGAAAGGCTGAAAAATAAAGTTTAGCTTTTTCCTCTAAGAAACGTCACTAAAACTACAATATAGAATATAAAAGAAATTGACAAAAACAGTTCTTATTTGTAATTTCAAAATAATAACTTTTACGTATTGGTTTTTATTGGCATGTATTCATAAAATAATCTGAGTCTGGATCAACAATAAATAAAGTAAATAAACTGGAGCAATTTTCCCTTGTGTGCCATATGAATCAATGAAGATCAAGGCCTCTCAGCACCTCCATGACTCACTACGGCAGGATGCTTCACTTATTCAGAAAGCCCAGTCATGCGTGCACCAAGCACTGTGCACTCAGCAGGAAAGGAGCCCTTTTAGCACTATGAACTCAGCAGGATCAACAGATACAAGCTCCATAATAGACAGACTTGCTGCAAATGTCCCTTTCTTGTCTCTATATAGCAGTTTTCACTCTTCATTTTACAAGGAAATATGTAGCATATCTGTATATGCTGAATCCATCCTGGCAATGGATGTCACAGTGAAACAGGCGCTTTACTCCATTAAGCAAGTTAGATGCTAAATACTCTGTTAACTTACATCATCTATTTGTAACTATTCTATTGGAGTTTGCATTTATAAGTCCCTTAATTAATTATGTTACTAAATAAAATATATGCTGAGCACTGTGAATTAGCTTCTTGCTAAAGACCCTATATTTGAAAACTAATTGAAATACACATGATTTCAATGATGTAGGTGTTCAAAGTTTAGTTGGGGATATGAACAAGAAATTGATAAATAAAATATAGCCATATAGTGTGGTATCTAGTACTATAACGATTTAGCATTAGAGCATGTATTTGAATTTATATCACATATCCATATTTACTACTAAAATGATCCCTTTTAATATTTTATCTCTTCTAAAAATTCACAGAATTATGTCTTTTCTCCAGGAAGAAAGTTAAATTCTATTTTTCAATTATACCTTACTTAGGCAAGTATTTTAACATTCCAAGCCTCAGATTATTTATCTCTAAATAGGATGACATATATTTATATTGGAATATTTCTTTTTAAAGCCAGAACAAAATAACAGTAACATTTAATACATGAAAATGGGCATTGGTCATTGGTTATGTCACAAATCTCTTATAATAGTCCTGTGTAAAAACACTGAGGTTGGGAGTTTGAAACCAGCCTGATAAACATGGAGAAACCCCACCTGTATTAAAAATACAAAATTAGCTGGGCATGGTAGCACATGCCTGTAATCCCAGCTACTTGGGAGGCTGAGGCAGGAGAATCGCTTGAACCCAGGAGGCGGAGGTTGCGGTGAGCCAAGATCATGCCATTGCACTACAAACTGGGCAACAAGAGCAAAATTCCATCTCAAAAAAAAAAAAAAAAAAAACCAAAGAAATCTAAAAAGCCTCACTAATCCAGTCATTATTTTATACTTAAAAAATTCAAATAAATATATTACCTAACACCATGTGATCATAATGTTCAGAAGATTGATTTAAATGTATTTGTATTTTGTTTACTTATTTTGGCCTTAATATTTCAACTTTCATCCTATTTTTTAATTTCTTAATGAAACACAGTGTTTCATGGATTAATACAAAATATCAAGAACCAAGATACTTCCCTTCACTGGGAGGATATGAAATAAGGTTGATCATCAAATCAGTGCTTCTCATAGAAAACTTCCAATCTTCAAGACAAAGTTATATAACAATGAGGCCACTGAAAAGTATTTATGGATGACTGTTATTAAAAGGTCAAAAAATAACAGATCCTGGAAAGGTTTTGGAGAAAAGAGAACATTTACTCACTGCTGGTGAGAATGCAAATTAGTTTAGCCATTGCGGAAAGTAGTGTGGCAATTTCTCAAAGAGCTAAAAGCAGAGCTCCATTTGACCCAGAAATCCCATTATTGGGTATAAACTCAAAAGAATATAAATTGTTCTACCATAAAGACACATGCATGTGTTTGTTCATTGCAGCACTATTCACCATAGCAATTATGGAATCAACCTAAATGCCCACCAGTGGTGGAGTAGATAAAGAATACATGGTACATATCCGCTATGGAACTCTGCTCAGTCATAAAGTATAATGAGATAATGAGTGCAGCAACCCTCTACTTGAGAGAAGAGGGTAAGAGGAGGGGGAGGATCAAAAAACTACCTGTTGGGTACTATGCTTTTTAGCTGGGTGATAGAATAATCTGTATATCAAATCCCTGTGACTTGAAATTTACCTATATAACAAACTTACACATGTACCGTGAACCTAAAATAAGAGTTTAAAGAAAATAAATAAAAATAAAAGTATTCATGGTTCTAGAGGCTAGCAGTTTTAGTAAGAATAAAGCAGTTTTTCCTTCTCCATGGAAGATACATTGCAAGACCGCCCATGAACGCTTGAAACCATGGGAAGTATCAAACTGTGTATATTATGACTTTTCCCATAAACACATATCTATTATGAAGTTTAATTGATAAATTAGGCACATTAAGATATTTATAATAACTAATAATAAAATATAACAATATCCTATAATAAAAGTTATGTTCAAATAGTTTCTCTTGCTAAATATCTTGCACTGTGTTGATCTGTTTTTGGACCATAATTGACCATGGATAACTGCAAAACTGTGGATAAAGGTAGAGTACTGCATTCTTAATTTAAAAATGTATTTCATTTCTTTCCACACAGCTACAAAGTTCATATAAAAGCAAATTTAAAGACCTAGTATTATTGAAACTAAGCTAATAACTTTTCTTTTTAAAAAAAGCATCAGCACAGAAATTATTAAAATTTTTGAAAACTAATTCAATTTGTACTATTATATACATTATTTACTGGGTGTACACACATGTGCACACACAAACACACACTTGGGAAATCTTCCACATTACAAAAAGGAATATCAAGGGCCCATTGGAGCACTGATCTTTAATGGCACCAACGTGTTTGGCTAGTAATTTCCTCCAGAAAGGTACGGACTTTCTGACTTCTTTTTTTTTGTTTCGCATATTCTATGACCAGGGAGTCTCACTCTTCAACTGCATTTTTATTTTCCAGTTGCATTGTATTGAATGTCTGTTCAATATGTCTGTTCTCTGGGTTCATATCATTGGTTCTCTTCTCTCAAGTTTCCATGACTCTGAGATAGAATATATTTCTTCCACATCTGTGGTCTTATAGAATAGTAAAAAATAACTCTCCTGCACCTCTTACTAAGAATAATGTCCACGTTTATTTTCACTTTTAGGCATATCATTTGCAGTTAGGATGCCAAGCCTCTGCCTATTGGCTTCCAATGCTTGATTTTCAATGTAATGTCATAGAAAGTCACTGTACTCATTAAAGAGTTTTTGACAAATCTAAGTGGAAACAGAAACTAAGTAGTCATATTAATATAAGAGTCAAAATAAAGACAATTGAAAGAACATCTATTCATGTCCTGAATCCGTGGTACTTGATATGGTTTGTTTCTATGTTCCCATCTAAATCTCCTGTTGAATTATCATTCCAAGTGTTAGGGGAGGGAGATCTTGAATTATAATTCCTAGCGGGAGATGAATGGATCATGGGGTCAAATTTTCCATTTTCTGTTCTCATGATAGGAAGTGAGTTTGCACAACAACTGATGGTTTAAAGGTGTGTGGTACCTCCCGCTTTGTTCTCTGTCTCTCTCCTGCCGTCGTGTGAAGAAGGTCCTTGTTTTCCCCTTCACTTTCCTCAGTAATTGATTATAAGCTTCTGGAGGCTGCCCAGTAAAGTTTCCTGCTAAGCCTGTGAAATTGTAAGTCAATGAAACCTCTTTCCTTCAAAATTACCCAGTCTCAGGTAGTTCTTTATAGCAGTGTGAGAACAGACTAATTCAGAGCTATGGAAGCTGCAATGGGGTGGGAAGGAGAAAGAGATGGGAACTCCTATAATTCCCTAACAGACTAGTTCCATTTACCTTTAAATTATCACTAATTCCAAATTCCAAAAAGACACTACTACTCCATATTGGATAGTAGCACAGGTTATATAATAGATCTATTTTTTTTGCCTTCAGAATTAGACAGTACAATGTTATGCTTATCTTTACTGTTCAGGTTATCCTGCAATTAGAAGAAACTGAGCAAACTTATTTAAAAGTGCGAACTTAAAGTAAAATCTTATTATGTGTAACATGACTAATGCTGCACAGTATTATAATTTTTTTCAAATTGACATTATAAATCTGTGTCACTGGGTTTTCTACTTTGAAAATTGCATTCTTTGTCCCCTCCCAACATTTACTATTCTTAACAAAAGAAAATTAAACTATTTTTAAATTATTTAATTCTCTCAGCAACAAGGAAAGAGTACCAACTAACATAATAAATACCCTAAACTATTATTGCAAATTTTGACCGAGGTAACTTAATGAACTACTGTTTTATTTCATTTTCCAAGAAATCACTCCCTTTGTCTAATCAAAATTTAGCGTATCAAAATTTTATTTGTATAAACTATGTGTACAAAATTTTCCTAAATTTTCCATGTAACTCTTTTTAAATAAAGGTCCTCAAGAAACTGATATTTCTGACACTTTCACAAATGGCAATATGCAAACTCCTATACCGTACATTAATTCTGAAAGGTGCAGATGAAAAGAGACAGACAATAGCTCTAGTAATGAACAGTTTATTCTTTCATAACCCAATTGTTTCAATCTATCTCCTCCTTCTGAAATTCTTTATAATATTTTTATATGTAAAACAAATATTGATAATATCTATCAAGTAGTAACTCAGAAGAAATTGATGTAGGGGAACAAAATTAAGATATACTGGAATTTAATGTATAGTTTTCTAGAAACTAAAATTAATGTAAACTTGCAGTTATATAAAACATGTTATATACACAATATTTTGCACAATAATAAGTCTTCCAGGCAAAAGTTGTAAACTCCTTTTTAATTGGGAATATTTAGAAGTACATGAAGAAAACTTACTATTAAATACATAATAATTTTATAAGCTGTCCAGGGACTAAATTACTTAAATAGGATATCAACTTGCTTTTTCTGGTTACACTATATTTTCATATTAATGTAATACAATATTTTATTATATACTGTACTCTAGGGATTAACTCAATTGTAAGCAAAGAAAAACAGGACTACTGACATCATCTTAAATCTTTTGAAGCAATGTTTTGAAAAAGTTGCAGCTTTGATAAATCATCTAATTGTGGGGAACTTACCAAAATTAGATTTACCCCCTACAAAGATATTTGAAAATACTTACCAGAAATAATAGCTTACAGGATATATAAATTGTATTATTGATATAGATAATAAATACATTTTTAAAAATATCCAATTGTACAATATAAGCAAATTCACATAAAATAACTGTGATGATATGTTTCACCAAGATCGGGAATAAGATGCTATCTAGACTTGACTGGCTATAAGGAAAATCCAGTAGTAAAAGTGAGTCTGATTATAGGTAATGAAATAGGATATGTTAAGAAGGAATATCATAGTAGTGTAAGTTTTATTCATATAAACATGGTTAATGCTTTGAAATGCATTTTTACTGTTTTCAGCTTCAGAAACCAAATTTATTTTGTAGGCATATTTATTTATTATATATTTTTTATAAACAGAAATTAAGATTTGGTGTCAAGTGAGTGGGCTTACTTCCCACAGGGAGTAGATTAGGGTTGGCTGCAACCCTTTTCGATGTTCACATTTCAAATGGAAGCCTCCAAGACCTTCAAGAAAGACACTCTGTGATCCAAAACTGGCAATAGGCTCATTTTTATTTTTTAAAAATTGTATACTTTGAAAATATATAAAGAAATGATTTACGAATAACGACATTTTTTAAAGAAATGTAAAAAGAAAAAAGGAAGGTTTTTAAAATTTTGATTCTAGGAAAACTAAAATATATATATTTTTTAGATTTGTGCTAATTTTACAATGTCTCCCTTTTGTTATTATGTGGTAGTAACACTATAAGTGTTTTATGATCTCCATTGAAAGTTCAATGCCATAGTGTCTTTATGCAAATTCGGTAGTTCTGTTTTTCCCAGGGTAGATTTAAACTACCAAATATCTAGCCACTCTGAAATAAAACACAAAATTAAGTAATAATGAGAATTACAAGAGGATGATGTATCTGAAAACCTACTACAATATTTGCCTTGAGAGGATTAACTTTAAATGTATCATACCAATGATGAACTTTTAAAGCAGATTCTTATTTAGAAATGTGTAAAAATTTCTCCTTTATCGCACGTTAATCGCACAAATTGTTGTGGTGTCTTTAGTGTTTGCACATTCAAATAATTAATTACAATGTTAATTATTTCATAGTACCTCATGAAATTGTATACAATTCAGGCATAAGGAGTAGCTTAACTGTGGAGCTCAATAATCTAAAATTTTCAATTTAATGTTTTTCTTGTGAAGTCCAGTGAGTTTTACAAGTCATATATGTAACATTACATTTACACATAAAGATCAGTCCTTTAGCAATTATTCTATTTTCCCAAATCATTTTTCCCAGATGTGAAACACAGATATCTATGTCCATTACCTAGCATCAAGTTGTATGATAGGGACCTACTGAAGTGTACAGATCAAACCAATGTGTAATGTACATGGCTTTAATTGCTTTAAGTCTTTAAGACAAGCACAAACCATGAGTCATTTCTCACATTGGGTCAAATCAATAGCTACATGATTATAATAGTCATTTAAGTCTTCATGAAAAATAAGGACCTCCACCTTTGTTTATCTTTTCGTGCTTTTCCTGAAATAAATTTAAAATCTAAAGTTAATTGAATGACATTGTAGCTGTCTTTTGCAGCCTCTCTCTGTAAATGGCAGATATCTGTTGGCCTATTAATTAGAAGTTTCTCTTTTCTTCATCATTGTACCTTTTCTAGTGCAGTCATAATCTCGGTACCTAGTGGTTCCCCTAAGTATGGGAACCATTACTGGGGGTACAGTAAGAAAAAGTAGCCTAACAAATAATATGTTTGTTTGCAAATAAGATTCTTAAAATAAAATTCTTATTTTATCTTATTTAAATAAAATAAGAATTTTGGTATTTTATTTTCAAATAAAATAAGACTTTTAAAACATTGAAGTATCATCGCTGTGGATAGGGCAAGGCAAAATATGAGAATAGTAGTAAGTTCTCTAGCATATCTCCTTTCAGCTGAGTTCAATCATACTCTAGAAAACTTAAGTTTCAGTTGCCTTGTGGAAGCCACAGTCCAGTTGTCCTGAGGCTTTTCACAGGAAGCATGGATTCAGCAGGACATTTATTATACTTTTATAGCTGTATGAATGATAAGTCATACTTGAAAGTCTTCCTTTCAGTGTGTTGACAGCTTATCTTCATACACACACATGCGCATACACACAGTCTCTCTATATAGTCTCTCTCTCTATATATATATATAGCCATTATATATATTAACCATCACAACTAGTATTATTCCAGTTATAACTGAGTAGTATCATGCTCGTTATGACTGACTCCTCACATAATCATGCTCTTTCTGTATCTCTGGATAGAGCATAATCATGCTCTGTCTCTACCTGCTGATTGATAGAGTATGCTTATGTGAGGAGTCAGTTAAATGAGGCATAGGACAGGATCTCAAACTCAAGTTCATAGTCCTGTCAAACATACATTCAAAGAGAATCATACTAGTTGTGATAGTTAATACTGAGTGTCAGCTTGATTGGCTTGAAAGATGCAATATTGATCCTGGGTATATCTGTGAGGGTGTTGCCAAAAGAGATTAACATTTAATCAGTGCGCTGGGAAAAGCAGACCCACACTTAATCTGGTAGCCATCATCCTAATCAGCTTCCAGGGAATATATAACAGGTAGAAAAACATGAAGAGGACAGACAGGCCTAGCCTACATCTTTCTCCTGTGCTGGATGCTTGCTGCCCTCGAACATCAGACTCCAGGTTCTTCAGTTAGGGAATTCAGACTGGCTCTCCTTGTCCTCAGCTTGTAGACAGCCTATTGTGGGACATGTAAGCTAATACTTAATAAATTCCCATTTATGTATGTATATTAATAGGATATATACCCTATTAGTTCTGTTCCTCTAATAGAACACTGACTAACACACTAGCCTGGCTTGCAGAATTACTATAATTTTTTAACAAGGCTGCTGTAAAGCTCTAGGTCATTTAACCCAGTAGATTGTTGAATCTTAGCCAATAAGTTTTGTCTTGTTGACTGTGATTCATCCATTTTACTTGTCCAAAGGACTGAAGTTAAACAAATGTTATCTTTAACAGAGGAGTTTACAAATAATTTCAAAATTACTAGATTACAATAAAAATAAATATTCTCCTTATGATTCTGTATGCTCTGATATCATAAACGTAGGAATTTGTCTATTGAGAGAGGCTTTACCACTGCCTCGCAACTAGATTTTGAAAAAGAAAAGACTTCAGCATATACTGAAAAATATTTGGTCTGCTGAACTTTAAGAAAATTTTGAAGAGATCTAAGGTAGTGTTCGAGCTTTGTAAAACAGTGTGAGTGCTAGATGCAAACTTTTAAGCATTCAAGCAATTCCAGTGCCACCACTACATCTACAACTAAAAAATAAACTACTGACCTCCAGACTACTCTCAGCTTTAAGTTGAAATTTTACTAGCAGGACTTTTATTTTCTTGAAAAATCTAATGTAAAGTTTTCTCAAATTTTGGAATTCCCAAAGCTGAGGAAGAAACAACAGTCAATTTGAGTTGTTTGGAAGTTTTCAGAGCCTGGGCACTGGTTCAGAGGTTGTGCGGAATTATCAAGTATTAACAGCTCTGTTAGTGGTTTTACCTACTCCACAAAAACTGAGACAGTTATTATAAAAACAGTGTGGAAGCTCCTCAAAGCATCAAAAATAGAACTAGCATACTATCCAGCAATCCAACTTCTTAATAGATATCTAAAGGAAACACCATCAGTATCTTAAAGAGTTATATGCACTCCCATATTTACTGTAGCATTAGTCACAATGGCCAAGATATGGAATCAATCTAAGTATTTATCAATATATATATGTATACACACATGCACACACACACACACACACACACACACACATAATAGAATATTATTCAGCCCTAGAAAGGAAGGAAATGTTGTCATTTGCAGCAAAGTGGATTGGTCAGGAGAACATTATGCTACGTAAAATAAGCCAGACACAGAAAGACAAAACCACATGATCTAAATAATAGAACTCATAGATGTAGAGAGTAGAATGGTAATTACCAGGGTATGGAGGGTGGAGGGTGGGGAGAATGGAGATATGTTGGTTATAAGATATAAAATTTCAGCTTTGCGGGATAAATAAATTCTGGAGATCTAACATAATGTACAACATGGTAGCTATAGTTAGTAATACTCTATTGTGTATTTGAACTTTAGTAAGAGTAGACCTTAAGTTTTCACACAACCCCCACATAAATGTAACTATGTGAGGTGATAAATATGTTAATTAGCTTGATTGTGATAGCATCTCATAATGCATACGTATGTCAAAACAAC
Source organism: Alouatta palliata (assembly GCA_004027835.1). Classification (NCBI taxonomy): domain Eukaryota; kingdom Metazoa; phylum Chordata; class Mammalia; order Primates; family Atelidae; genus Alouatta; species Alouatta palliata. Next base: position 99,934 of record PVKV010006102.1, read on the forward strand.
ACATTGTATACCTTAAGTATATACAATTTTTATTTGTCAATTATACTCCAAGAAAGCTGAAGAAAACAAATTTATAAGAGTATAAAAAAGAAAATATAATATAAAAAATACTGAAGTTCATTCACAGTCTACAATATCCTACTCATCCCAAAAATTGTCAAAGCTGTTTTTTGTGCTGGTTTGCCGTCTTTTTATCTGAATTGGCCAATGCAGATCTGAATGCTTCACTGCTTTCACCTGATAGCAAATGCTCTAAATATTTTACTCCACTTTGGCAATACTGTAATTTGTCTAATGAGGCCTCTTTCACCTGTGAAGCAATGAATTATGTCAATGAATCAGTTTTGCTTTGCTCTTTGGTTTTCTAGGCCCTTGAAAATTACTTATGCATGAAATAATTATAAATACCTCTTATGGGACAAATTTCTCTAATTTTTCCTGTAAATGACTGAAAACAAATGTTGAAACCTTTAATGAATCCTTTGTCCTAAATATTAGATTGCTTTTTAAGTAAAATCCAGAGAGATTTTAGAGTTATCTGCTAGAGAATTCGATGGGGTGGCAGAGGTGGGGTTGAAGAATGCAAAACATAGATTAACTACAGAGAAAAGCTTTGTAGATGATGGTAACAAAGTCGGAATAGTTACAGGGTAGAAATCATAGCATTTAGCAGGCCAATACATTTATTTATTTCAGTAAGTTCTTCTACAAATCCATATAAGTAGTGGTTGAGTGGTGACCACTTGATCAAATATACCATTCTTTTTTTTATATATAATTTATTTATTTTACTTTAAGTGCTTACTATATCTGGCATTTCTCCCCATGTTATTTCTCCCCACTCTCCCTTCCCTCCCCACCCCCCCATTGTCTCTCCCCTACCCCCCCAACTGTCCCCTGTGTGTGATGCTCCCTCCCTGAGTCCATGTGTTCTCGTTGTTCAACAGCCACCTATGAGTGAGAACATACAGTGCTTGGCTTTCTGTTCTTGGGTCAGTTTGCTGAGAATGATGGTTTCCAGTCCCTACAAAGGACACGAACTCATCATTTTTTATGGCTGTGTAGTATTCCATGGTCTATATGTACCCCATTTTCTATGTCCAGTCTATCATTGATGGGCATTTGGGTTGGTTCAAAGTCTTTGCTAATTGTACACAGGGCTGCAATGAACATATGTGTGCATGTGTCTTTATAGTAGAACAATTTATAGTTCTTTGAGTATACACTCAATAGTGGGATTGCTGGGTCAAATGGAATTTCTATTTGTAGATCCTTGAGAAATCGCCACACTGTCTTCCACAATGGTTGAACTAATTTACACTCCCACCAACTGAATAAGAGTGTTCCTATTTCTCCACATCCTCTCCAACATCTACTGTCTCCTGATTTTTTAACGATCACCATTCTAACTGGCGTGAGATGATATCTCAGTGTGGTTTTGATTTGCATTTCTCTAATGACCAGTGATGATGAGCATTTTTTCATATGTTTGCTGGTCTCATGTATGTCTTCTTTTGAAAAGTGTCTGTTCATTATCCTTTGCCCACTTTTGAATCTGTTGTTTGTTTTTTTCTTGTATATCTGTTTTAGTTCCCTGTAGATTCTGGATATCAGCCCTTTGTCAGATGGGTAGACTGCAAAAGTTTTTCCCATTCTGTTGGCTGACAATTCACTCTAATGACTGTTTGTTTTGCTGTGCAGAAGCTGTGGAGTTTGATTAGGTCCCATTTGTCTATTTTGGCTTTTGTTGCCAATGCTTTTGGTGTTTTGGTCATGAAGTCCTTGCCTATACCTATGTCCTGAATGGTTTTGCCTAGATTTTCTTCTAGGGTTTTTATGGTGTTAGGTTTTATTTTTAAGTCTTTAATCCATCTGTAGTTAATTTAGTGTAAGGTGTCAGGAAGGGGTCCAGTTTTTGCTTTCTGCACATGGCTAGCCAGTTTTCCCAACACCATTTATTAAACAGGGAATTCTTTCCCCATTGCGTGTTTTTGTCAGATTTGTCAAAGATCAGATGGTTGTAGATGTGTTGTGTTGCCTCTGAGGCCTCTGTTCTGTTCCATTGGTCTATATCTCTGTTTTGGTACCAGTACTATGCTGTTTTGATTACTGTAGCCTTGTAGTATAGTTTGAAGTCCGGTAGTGTGATGCCTCCCACTTTGTTCTTTTTGCTTAGGATTGTCTTGGCTATACGGGCTCTCTTGTGATTCCATATGAGGTTTAAAGTGGTTTTTTCCAGTTCTGTTAAGAAGATCATTGGTAGCTTGATGGGGATAGCATTGAATCTATGGATTACTTTGGGCAGTATGGCCATTTTCATGATATTGATTCTTCCTAACCATGTTTCTCCATCTGTTTGTGTCCTCTCTTATTTTGTTGAGCAGTGGTTTGTAGTTCTCCTTGAAAAGGTTCTTTTCAAGTTATTTTTTTTACTGGAAATAAAGGAGTGTTATAGGTGAGTGGTCTTTCTATTTATCCCTTGTTTTCTAATTATTTGATAACTGTCTTTTTCTTTCTAATTAAGCTTTTGACAAAGTATATTGTCTTACACATAACCATGGCTTATTGTTTACTATTAATCTATTTTTATTGGTTTTATATATAAGATTGAACAAGTATTACTTCCCAGGGCCCAAAGTCGTTCATCAATTTGTTTTCATTCAGAGTATTTTTACATCAGTGTGAGACTGACATTCTCTTTCCTAGCCTTTTCCTTTCAGAAGAGACAAAATAACCAAATCAGTTGTCTTTTTACCCCAGGGAGTTCTATAAACATTCCATCTGGGGTACTGAATGTGGTAGCCTTCAATTTTCACAGCAGATATTGCAGCAGCTGATTTACAGGAGAATCAAGAGAAAGCAATCAAGCAGGTCTCTCATTTAGAAGTATGTATTTGTATGAAATCCCAAGAGTAAAGTAAAAAAGAAGAAAATAGCAAGAAAAAGTTGAAGGCTTACTTAAATTACCAAAAACCAGTATTGATGTATCATCAGAATAAAAGCAAGACATTTTGAGGAATAAATAGTACCAGCATCTGCCAGAAAATGCCAGGGCAAGTTAGCAAAAAGGAATATTACTGAAACATTTCACAAACAAATGAATGTAAACATTCATGTACAGTTTCTAGCTCTGAGATTTTCCAGATCCACAAATTTTAAGCTGTTTCTCTAGTGGGAGTTTTGTCCTTCTGGGCTTTCCTAAATCCTTTGTTTCTTCTGTGTCTATATTTCCCAGGGTCTCTCTCTCTACAATCCTTCATCCAGTGTTCTGGCTTCTTGCAATAATGACATGCAGTTTTTCTTTCTTCCTTTACTACTTCATAGTGTTAGCAGCAGCAAATCTGTATGGATCTGCAGAAACCTCAATTCATTTCTCCTCAGAATAAACAAGTTGACCAGGAAGCATAAAGCAGAGAGAGAGACTAAGGCAAGATTTAGAGCAGAAGTGAAAGTTTATTAAAAAGTTTTAGAGCAGAAACGAAAGGAAGTAAAGTACACTTGGAAAAGGGCCAAGCAAACTACTTCAGGGATTCATATGAACTGTTTGACCTTTAACTTGGGGATTTATATGTTGGTAGTTTGCATCCTCAGTGGCCTGCCAACAGTTAGGATGAGCTGTAGAGGAAATGTGTTTACGGAAATTGTACACATGTTCTCTTGAGGCATTTTTTCCTCACCAGTGGAGTGTCCCTAGAGGAAGGTCATATACCAGTGAAACTGTCATTTTAACTCTTAGCTTGCATGCTTGAGCCCACTTGCACAACTTCTAAACTTTTATACTGAAGCAGCTGTCTACTGGGAAACTGCCTTTCCCTGGTACCACCTGCCACCAATTACTATTTTACAAAGACAGTTTAACAACCACCTGATCATCACCTGATGGTTGCCTGACATTCCTGGTGTAGGGTGAGTGTCTCTCCTGCCCTGCCCACTTCTGCCTAACTACCTACTGTAATAATAGTATGGCCAGAATAAGGGTTATCCTTAGTAATAGTTCTAACTTAAAAGATAACACCCTGTGTGTGTTTATGCTTCCTTCTTTTCTTCCTTGCCTTTCTCTTAGAGATTCCCTCTAAACTGATTAGCTGCTACTAAGATATGATAAAAGCCTCAGTTGATCACCCTGCCACTTTTTCCTAACTTAAATTTGAATAGTCAACAAGAGTGCACGGGAACACAGTAAAAATAAAGTAGTCTTTAAATCAGTAATACTAGCTGGCAAGAAGGTACATGTATTTTTTGGGAGGCCTAGTTAGCTTCTCAATGGCATCAGCTCCACTGGCAATACGAATAGGAAGGGATAATTTTCCTCACATAAAGACAAGAAAAATGAAGAATTTGTGACATTTTGATTTTTTTCTCATGCTGGTATTTGTCAGCTTAACATTTTTTTCTCTTTGTCTTTTTCCAGATTGTTACAGGATCCTTGGGCTGTCACTTTTCTGGCTGGAAGCCTCTGTGGCCAGTGGTGCCTTTGCCCGAGTTTTGCTCAGACCCACTGGGCTCATTTTACCCACTCAACATGCCAGGCTGTACTCAGCTCACTCTACCAGCCTGGATCCCACACCTCCCGAGGGTGAGTCAGCCATGGAGGAGCAAGGAGTATGCGAGCAAGCATGGGCTCAACCACTGTGCATAGCCAGACAGGCTTGCTGATGCAGTGATGCAGTCATCTCCAGGTCCTGGCATGGGTGCTGGCTCTCTGTGAGGCTGTGGTAGGAACAGGCACACTGGAAGCAGCTTACACAGCTGGCACTAGGGAACAAGGTGGTACCTGGAAGCTTAGAGATGCCAGGAACCATAGGACCCCAAAAAGGGAGTTACAGGCCTGGCTCAGGGTGCTTCCAGGTCTGGGATACTGAAGGGCTACAACTCCTCTCATTTTCTTTGCTTGCAAAGTGACGAGGAAGGAGCAAGTTTTAGCCCTGTTTGTGTCATGGCTCTTTTAGCCTCACCATTCAGTGAATCCCAAGTTCTTGTCCTGCAATTGGGAAGAATGAGGTACAAAGACAAGTAGAGGGTGAGCAAGATGAAGAGGAGCTTTATTGTGTGATAGAACAGCTCAGAGAAGACCCACAGTGCGAAACTCCTTTCTACTGACAGGGTGTCCCAATACAGAGGGAACTCGTCTCTTCTAGGCAGGTCATCCCAGTGAATGTTCAGATGTCAGCAAAGAGGGTAACTCTTCTCTGCAGCTGGTCCTCCTATTGTCTGTTCAGCTCTAGCTGAGTCTAGGGCTTTTATGGCCCTCAGAGTGGAGAAAGTGCACACAGATAGGTCCATGGGTGGCCATGGATGTGCCAAGAAATGCACCACAAGTTCCCACTCTGGTCCAGGGGACTGGCAGCCCAGCCTCTGGCTTCAGGCCCTCCCTGACTTGAAGGTAGTACCTCACCAGGGGCCAACCCAGTTCACCCAGGAGCTTGTCTTTCTGCCACTGCCATCCATGGTGCCCAGGCTGCTCGTGCCAATGGACACCAGCAGGCCAGTGCTGAGCTTCTGTCATACACACCCCTCTATTTCCCCCTGCACTTGTTGCTGCCTAGTGCCCAAAGTCTGGAGAGAGCCAAGGCTGCAAGGGCTGGCATGTCAGTGCTGCCCTGAGCATGTGTACACCCAGCCAGGCTGTGACAGCACCTGGGCTCAACCCCAACCCCATTCTGAAATCGGAGCAGGCACCATGAGTGGGAAGAGTCCAGGCAGTAGGAGCAGACACCTGCGAGACTCTGGGGGAAAGGAGGCCTTCCCAGGTTCCCAAGGGTGCAGAGTGCAGAGATGCCTGGGTCCTGTGCCTGGGAGGGGGAGGGTTGGGAGGGCGTTAGGTGGAGCATGCAGGCATCCCTGGCCATGCCTTGTCACAGCCTCGGCCAGGGCTCCAGGCTCTCACTGGGCACCTCTCTGCCCCCTCTGGGCCTGACTGCACTGCTCCACCGCCAGTGGGTGGCTCAGCCTGGCCTCATCGTGGTGGCCCCCAGGGTAGCAGGCTCTGGGGTCTCTCATGGGCTGGCTCTGGGGATTGACTGCCTCCTCTCTGTGTCCACTCCACAGTGGTGGTGGGTGATATGCAGGCATCCCAGCGTCCCCCCTCCATCCCTGTACAAACAAATCTGACGCCCTGAGGGCCAGCCCTGCAAGTCCCAGCTGAGACTTTAGACAGGTACTCATCGGCTCGCAGGAAGTGGAAGAAAGTGAGGTTCTCCTGGCAACAAAGGCTCCAGGACTGGGAGTGGGTCCTGACTGGCCTTGTAAGGGGTCAGAGTAGCACAATCTTGTGCCTCAGGGACACAGAGCAGAAGGGACCCATTGTCACCATTGCTGCTCCCATACCTGCTTAAGCCACCGCCAGTGGTGCAGCAGCATGATGGCAGCAGCTGCTCCAGATGGCCCACTGCTGACATCAAAATGACAAGTACAACTACTTTCCTTCCCGTTGTTTCCATAGAGGGAAACGATTTTTTATCCATGTTCTCAGTGATCTAATCACATCTCTACCATTTCTGCTTTCCTAACTGCATGGTGTGTGGATGATAAAGGGCCCTTGGAGGTGGAATATGGGCTAATATTTGAAGGAGACACAAAACTATATCATAAACACAAAAACCAGCGTCCTCAAACAGAGAAGGTGATTCATTTTTGGTGAAAGATGTATGCAGAAGGAATATGTCCTGCTAGCTCTATGGAGAAAGAATAGACCCAATATTGGATGACAACTTGGCATATCTGCCACAAAATGTGATATTATCTATTTCCGCTTCTTGAACAGCCCTTCTATCAGGTACTTTTTCTGGCTACTGCTTTATCATTCATGTAGGAAATGATGAGAGAACCCTCCCAGATACCAAACTAGTCTGTATTTGGTCTCACCTCTAATCACATTACCCTTTTGAAATTATTTTCAGAGGTTGAATCCCAGACTTCTATTTGTCATTTGAGTATTTGGTCATTTATTCACTTTGTTTACTTGTCATTTCTCAAAATAATGTAAGCTTCTCGGGAACAGAGAAGTCGTCTGTGTTGTACAAAGAGGCATTCTCAGCACTTGAAACAGTGCTTGGCTTATATAAGCACAAAGTAAACATTAATGGATGGGATGCATGCATGTAAAGTCAATTGTTTCTTAATATTTTTACCAACAACTTGAAAAACCCCATGTAAACTAACAACTACCAATTTTATCCCTCTAAATATTTTAAGTATTTTTTATAATACATTCCATTAAAAATAATAAATAAATGTTTTCATAATATTATATGAAGAAAAATTCAGTAGTTTTGCACACTCCCACATTTGAAATAAGATTATAAATGAAACGTAAGTGAAAGAAGCCATGAAACATTATGTTTTTGCTATGAAGGGAAATTTATTGTTAGAATATCAATTCATACACACTAAGAAAGTGTACTTTGAAGATACCTAGTGCATTTTTCTATCAAGCTGAAAAATTGTTCCATTTCAGCATAAAGACAACATAGGCTTAAATATAGCTAATAGATCATTTTGCACAACATTAAGCCTGCAAATGCTTTCAAGCATATTTGATGCTGTAATACTTATACACAACTATGATGCAATTAGTTTTTACTGTATACATAGGCAGCTAATAACCATAGAGGCATCATTCAGTGAGTCATATAGCAAATATAAAAGTGAAGAACAAAGTAAACTAGGATGGGAAGAAACTGGAGGTAAAAGAAAATTTTTCTGGTTTGCATGTGAATATATGTAAATATATGGAATACATGGATAGGGTGAAACCGCCACACATTTCTCTGGATTTTTTTTCCCAATATCATTAAATTACAAGACACACATATTAATAAACATGTTTATTATATATTATATATGTTTATTATTAGATACCAATGGTTATCCTAACCAAGGATTATTATTTCTAGACATACCTTGAAATTTGGGATTGTCATGATTTTATAGACTATTACACTGTAAAAAGTATCTGCTATTTGCAAATGTCTTTCTTTAAACCTGCAGTTTTCTTAAATTGTTGTACATAATTTATTCTTATATTCAAGACAATTGGGAAAAAGTTTATTCCATCTTCTTCAACTTTAGTAAAGTTGAATTGTAATATCACCGATGATTCCATCAGCTGACATTTGTCTTTTAGGGTAATGCTATCCTTTGGTCCATATTACCTACTTTCACTTTGGAATCTTCATCTGAAATACCTCTTGTCAAAATGCTCCATTTGCAGCACAGTTTACAATAGCAAAGACCTGGAACCAACCCAAATGCCCATCGATGATAGACTGGACAGTGAAAATGTGGCACATATACACCATGGAATATTATGCAGCCAACAAAAACGATGAGTTTGCATCCTTTGTAGGGACATGGATGAACCTGGAAGCCATCATTCTCAGCAAACTGACACAGGAACAGAAAAC
>PVKV010006103.1:0-108249 GCA_004027835.1 Alouatta palliata
TCTCTCTTTTTCCTGGGCCTCCCTGTCGCGATTATAAAAGACCGAAGTGGCCACTTCAGGAAATCCTTTAATGTACTATCTGTTCCCAGAGGCTGTTTTTGCAACTTCCTCTTGATGTCAGGAGCTGCCTGAGTAATAAATTTGTTTTTTAGGATTAGTTGCCCCACAACTGAATCAGGAGATAGAGAGATGTGCTTTACCAAGTCCTCTCTTAGCCTCCCCAGGAAAGTAGTGGGATTTTCATCAAATTCCTGGTCAATCATGGACAACTTACAGAATTGAGAAGCTTGGTCTTAGTCCTAGGTAAGCCCTCCATTATGCACACCTGAAAGTGTCTCCTCTTCCAGTCTTCCATCTCATCACTGGGATCCCATTTAGGGTCATTCACTGGTACTGCTTCTCTTCCAGTTGGCTATTTGCCCCCTTCCCTCCCTGATGCTGTATGTGATGCAAAGCTCATCCCCAAATCTCTCTGTAGCTTACAGAGCACCCTGTTTCTCAGTGTCCATCAGTGATTCAAAAGTAAAGTAACATCTCTCCAGGACAGATTAAATATTTGGGTGAAATTCTAAAAAGCCTCTATATATCAGGGTCATCTGAAAACTTGCAAGATCCTCCAGAATTTGCTTTAAGTCCTGTAGAGAAAAGGGGAACTGGCCCTTCCTGGGCCCAAATTCACTAGGCATCTGTTGGAGGGGCAGGAGGGAGACTAGGGCTTGTTTCAGACGTGGATTTCTAGGAGGAGGCAAGTGAGAGGCTGAAGCTGGATAGGGAGGTCAGGGTGGACCCAGAGGAGCAGCACTAGAGGGAGCTGGCTTTTCTGCTGAGGGTTCCTCTGGGACTCTTATTTTTAATTCCCTGGGCTTGCTTCTTGCTGCCTTTCCTGAAATGGGAAACAGGAGGACTGGATCAATCCAACATTGTCAACAAAGGTCTGGATTGCCTTGCAAGGCATAGAAAGCTGGGGCCCCAGACCATCTGTCCTCACATCTACAGAAAAGTTCTAGTTGCCGGATGGTATCAAAATGAATGGTCCCTTCCTGAGGCCAAGCAAGTCCTTCCTGTAAATCATAATTTGGCCAAACCTTTGTGCAAGGGGCTATGAGACATTTTTCCTCCAGATTCTGAAAGTCAAAGCAGTCCCAGTGGTTCAGGATACACTCCAGAGGAGTATAAGCTGGGGTTGTGAAGAGAACAGGTTGCCCGTTCTGAAAGACAAGAAATGGGAGTGTCCCTCATTCCCCTCCTTCTTTCAGCGAAAACTCAGGGTGTGATGGAGAGTTTAGAAAGTGAGCGTCTCCTTTCACTTTCCACCTCTTGTCCCTGAGCCCCAGTGACCTTGGCCGGTGCTGGCCGTGGGTACTGATGTGGTATGTACCCATGAAGCAGGGAAAATCTGGAGAATAGGAATTAACCACCCTCACCTTTGCCTTCATTTCTCCCTGCTGTTGGCAAACTTTGAGTTACCTGGGCCTGTTTACGCCATGAAGCATGGCCTCCTTCTGTGGGGTGGGGTTCAGTTTGCAGGAATTGGTCCTGCCCATTTACATTGTGCCTGTTGCCTGGCTTTGGATTCCTCAGACCTGGTTTTTCTTTCTAGGTCCTCACCCTGAAGCTTGGAATTGAGTTTCTGATTGAAAAGATATTTTACAGTCTGTTTGTATCTGTTTAGAGTGTCTCAAATGTGCCCTAACGAATTTGCATTTCTCAGCCAGCAGCAGTTGTTTCTCCATTAACTTTCCTATCAGAAGCAGAGTGCGGGGGTGGATGGGCTCTCACTTAGAAAAGGAAAAAAAGAGAAAAACAGTTAAAGCGGCAACAGGGGGGATGTTTGGGGAAGAATCCCTTGCTTAGTGCAAGTGAGCCCCTCTAATACTTACAACTTTCCCATCCTTCCAGCAGCAAAAGTACTGCTAAGAGGTGCATTTATAACTGTTTATGTGCACATTAAAAAAGAAAAATGACCAATGAGGGACCTAAATTTTACATCAAGAAAATAGAAAAAAAAAAAAAACCAAGAACAAACCAAACCTAAAGCTAGCAAAAAGATGAACTAATAAAAATTAGAACAGAGATAAAGAGAATAGAATCCACAGAAAAAGACCAAAAAAACTTTTAACAGTTTTTTTAAAGATCAAAAATAGACAAACTCTTAGCTATATTAAGAAAAACAGAGACTCAAATAAATCAGAAATGAAAAAGAGAACATTACAACTAATGCCACAGAAATAAAAACAAGGATTATCAGAGAATCGTATAAAAAATTGTATGCCAACAAATTGGATAAACTAGAAGGAATGTATAAATTTCTAGAAACACAAAACCTACAAAAACAGAATCATGAAGAAATAGAAAACCTGAACAGACCAACAGCAACTGATACGGTCTGGATCTGTGTCCCTACCCAAATCTCACTCTGAATTGTAATCCCCAAATGTTAAAGGTAGGGCCTGGTGGGAGATGATTAGATCATGGAAGTCTATTTTCCCCTTTGTGCTGCTCTTGTGATAGTGAGTGGGCACTCCTGAGATCTGGCTGTTTAAAAGTGTGTGACACCTCCCCCGTTTCTCTATTCTTCCTGCTCTGGCCATGGAAGACATGCATGCGTCTTCTTTGCCTTCCACTATGATTGAAAGTTTTCTGAGGCATCCCCAGAAGCTGTCATGCTTCCTGTGTAGCCTGTGGAATTGTGAGCCAATTTAACCTTGTTTCTTTGGAAATTTTCCACTCTCAAGTGTATGTGTGTGTGTGTGTGTGTGTGTGTGTGTGTGTGTGTGTGTATACTTGATATATATATGGATAATTTATAAATATCAAGTATGTATATGTATGTATATGTGTGTGTGTGTGTGTGTGTGTATACGTATCAGGTATAGAAAGGTATAGAAGGCTGGGGCCTCAGACCATCTGTCCTCATAAAGGAATGTGTTCCCTTTCTAGGACCAGGAGGGGGCGTAGTTTTAAGGGCAAGAATTTCCCAGCACCATGCCTCCCTCCCATCTCTCCATCCGGGAGATTCATCCGGGAGGTTTATGTTTGAGTTTCGTGGGCACAGGAAGAAACTAAAGGTCAATCACTCCAGCGGAAGTTCTAAGGAACTCCTTACACTGGCCCAGGGTCTTGGAGAAGGTGGGTGTTCCTCCCAGGATAAAAGTCAGTGTCTGCACACCTGGCCAGATTTCCCCTCTGGAATCCCCTTTCACACTCTTCGTGGAAGCCTTTCTCTTCTTCTCTTTTCCTTCTCTTTTATCTACCTAAATAAAATCACCTTTCTGCAACACTTCTTGGGTCCAATATTTACTTTTATGAACATACAGTGTACCTGCAGTGGCCCCACCGCTTATTCTTTAAGAGGTTGGAGGCCAAGAACCCACAGGAGCTGTGCCTTGCCGGCACTCAAGAAAAAACCCAGTTACACTGGGTGGAAGAATGGACAGCAAGTAAGGAGATTGAATCAGTAATGAAAAACTTTCCAAGAAAGAAAAGCCCAGGATCAAATGACATCACTGGAGAAGTCCATATATAATTTAAAGGGGAATTAACACTAGTATTCCTAAAACCATTTCAAAAATTTAAACGGAATGAATCCAAGCTCATCCTATGAGGCCTGGATTACTCTAATACCAAAACCAAGCAAAGACAATACAAGAAAAGAAAATGACAGACCGATATCACTGAAAAATATTGACCAAAAAAAATTCTCAATAAGATGCTAGCAAACTGAATTCAACAGCACATTAGAAGGATTATATACTATGACCAAGTGGAATTTATTCCTGGCATACAAGGATGATTCAACATATGAAAATCAATCAGTGTAATACATCTCATTAACAGAAGTGTTATTGGCATCTTGGGTTTTTGTACTCTCCCAGGACAGAATTCAAGAAAGACCACCAGACACAGCAACAAAGAGAAAGTCAAGGATATATTTAGCTTGTGCACAAGGAAGTCAGCACTCCAAAAGGAAAAGGATAGCTGCTCCCTGAGGATAGTATGTGGATTTGTTTTATAGGGCCTTCCAACAGAGAAGGGTTTAGTCAGGGCATGTGTAGGAAGGGTTTCTCTAGCCCTTGCACAGTGGCTTTACCAGCTTCTTCATACATTGTGTGTAACATTAAGATTTTAAATCTTCACCCCAGTTTGTAAAATGAGGAAGCGTTAACTGTAAGTTGAAATTCAAATCTAACTGCACTTGGGGGCCCCAGAAAAGTACCTAGCTGCCTAAAGCAGAAATTTGTGGTTAATAATTTGAGTCTTTTGTTGTTGATTGGCTGGAAAGTCAGGTAAGCTACAGCTTGAGCAAGAGGTTTTTGTTCTTCTTCTCTAAACTACATCAAAACAAGAAACCAGCCAGTCTGTCTCAGAAGGAGGGACAAAAACTATATGATCTTCTAATTTAATGAAGAAAAACTATTTAGCAAAATTTAACATCTTTTCATGTGGAAAACAGTCAACAAACTAAGAACAGAAGGAAATTATCTCAATATAATAAAGACCATTTATGACATGCCCACAGGTAACATCAGACTCAAGAGTGAAAGCTTGAAAAGTTTACCTCTGAAATCAAGAACAAGGAAAGAATGATCACAGTTGCCATTTTTATTCAACCTAGTACCAGAAGTAATAGAGCTATTAAGCAAGAAAGAGAAATAAAAGGAAGCCAAATTAGAAAGAAGCATAAATATTTCTGTCCATAGATTACATGATTTTATATGTAAAAAAACTAAAGATTTCACACACACACACACACACACACCTGTTAGAACTAATAAACAGGTTCAGCAAAGTTGCGGTACATAAAAAAAAACCACAGATATCAGTTTTATTTCTGTATACTAACGCTGAGCAATCCAAAAAGAAAATTCAATTTCATTTATAATAACATCAAAGAAAGTTAAACACTTGGGAATAAATTGAAACTGAGGAGTCAAAAGACTTGCACATTTGTTTTATAGTCAAAACATTGTTGAAAAAAATTAAAGAAGGTGCAGATAAATAAAAGAAAATTCCATGTTTATTTATTGGAATTTAACATGATATTGTTAAGATGTTCATACTACCCAAAGTGATCTCAATATTCAAAGCAATTTCTATCAAAATCTCAACAGCCGTTTTTTGAAGAATTAGAAAAAAATCACTCTAAAATTAATAAGGAATCTCAAGGGACCCCTAATAACCAAATAATTTTGAAAAAAAAAAATAAAGTAGAGGACTCACATTCCTCGATTTAAAAAAAATGTTACAAAATCACAACAGTGTGGTATTGGCATAAAGACAGTCAAGAAGACTAACGGAATAGAATAGAGAGCACAGAAATAAACCTTCCTGTAAATGGTTATATGATCTTCAACAAGGATGTCAAGGCCACTCAGTGGGAAAAGTACATCCTCTTTAACAAATGGTGCCAAGAAAACTGGATACTGACATTAAAATAATGTAGTAATTTTTGTGATGGTTAATTTTTCATGTCTACTTGACTGGGTCACAAGGTGCCCAAATTAAACATTATTCCTGGGGGTGTCCATGTGGGTGTTTCTGGATGGGATTAACATTTGCACTGGGAGACACAGTAAAATAGATTGTTCTTCACAGGGTGGGTTGGCATCATTCAATCCTTGAAGTCCTGAACTGAATGAAAAGCAGAGGAAAGAAAGATTCATTTCCTACCTCCCTGCTTACTTGAGCTAGAATATTGTTCTTGTCCTGCCCTTGGACTACAATTTACACCATCTGCCCCCCTGGGTTTCAGCCTTCAGACATTGACTGGAATGACACCACCAGCTCCCCTGGGTCTCCAGTTTGCAGATGGCAAGATGGTGGAGCTTCTCATCTTCCACAATCATATGAGCCAATTCTTTGTAATTAACCTCCTTACAACATATACAAAATTAACTCAAGATAGAGTAGTGACCTAAATATAAGATCTAAAACTATAAAACTACAAAAAATGAAACATAGAGAAACAGCCTCATTGTATTGGACTTGGCAATAATTTGTTAGATATGGCACCAAAACACAGGCAACAAAAACAGACACATTGGATACTGAAACTTAAAAACTTCTATGAATCAAAGAATACAACCAGGAGTTAAAAAGCAACCTATGGAATGGGAGTAAATTATGTATCTGCAATAATCTGCATAATACAGAAAATTATGTAATTGCAAATTATGTATCTGATGAGTTAATACCTAGAATACATAAAGAATTCTTACAACTTAACAACGAAAACAAATCACATAACATGAGTAAAAAACGGCAATGGACTTGAATAAACATTTCTCCAAAGAAGATATACACGTGGCCACCAAGTGTAAAAAGATGCTCAACATCAGTGATCATTAAAATATTATAAATCATACCCACAATATCACCTCACACCCATTAGAATGACTACTAAAAAAGAAAACAAAATGATAATTTTTGTTGAGATTATGCATAAATCGGAGCCCTTGTGCACTGTTGGTGTGATTGTAAAAACAGTGCAACTGCTATGGAAAATGGTATGGAGATTCATTTACAAATTAAGAATAAAATGACCATATAATCCAGCAATCTCACTTATGGGTTTTTATCTAAAAGAATTGAAATGAGAATCTTTAAAATACGTTTGCACACACATATTAATATTAGCACCATTCATAATAGCCATGAAGTAGAAACAACCCAAATGTCCATGGATAGATGAATGGTTAAGGAAAATACAGTATGTACATCAAGTAAAATATTATTCAGCCTTAAAAGAGGAAGGAAATCTTGTCTATACTACAACATGGGTAGAAATAGGTATCAGAATGATGGTTAGAAAAGGCTGAGGGTAATAAAAGGAAAGTTATTTAACAAGATTCAGATTTGCAAGATGAAAAAGTTCTGGAGATAGGCGTCACAACAACCTGAGCATCCTCATCGCTGTTAAATTCACATTGGTAAAGATGATAAATTTATGTTAGGATTTTTCACAATGAAAAGTGAATATAAAAATGTGAGCACTTCTGCATCTGATGCCAATTAAATAGAGATTTAAGTGGTAAATTGGTGATTCAGAAATACATCTAAGTTCAAAAATAATCATTTTTTTATACACTTCCAATCTACATAGCTAAATGTTCATTTTCTCAACATCCTTTATTTCAAACAGGTGAGGCCAAAATATTTATACTCTTACCTTAAAGGAAAGTTCACACATATAACAGAACAAAAACATTTTTATATCATTTAACCTTTAATAGACTTCTGGCAATATTGAGAAAGTTGCTGGTTGTCATACATCTAAAATTTTATAAATATAGCCTTAAAGTTTACTAGATACAAGGGAGTAGAAACTCTGGGAAGTAAAGAAAGAGGAAAAAAAAAAGAAAAGAGACAGGAGGAAAAGACCCTTTCTTCGGCCAGCATTTTAACTGGCAAAATGTACAGTTTAATCATTAAAGCAAAGAATCCAACCCAGGAGTCATGTGAAGTCCTGTCCCTCTCTCAGTTTTACTGTATTTCAATGTTCTCAATATTACCTGCAAGGGATTGGCTGAAACGCAGGCTACTGGGTTATCTTCAGTTGTATTATATCAAATTCACTGAGAGGAAGGTGAGAAATCTGGTTTTCTACAAACTCCCAAGATAATTTTTATACATACTAATAGTTGGGAATTATTATTGATTCTCTAAGTTTAGGCTAATCTTCTTCTGCGATTTCTAAATATCTTGAAAATATTTCTGTGTGTTTGTATTGTTTCTTGTGGCTGTTGTAACTAGCTACCATAAACTTTGTGGCTTAAAGCAATGCAGATTTTGTCTCAATAGTTCCAGGAATCTGTAATTGGTTACACTGTTGCCAGAATTTATTTCTTTGCCTTTTTCAATTTCTAGATCTGCATTTTTTTTTTTAAAACAGAGTTTCACTCTGTCGCCCAGGCCGGAGTGCAGAGGTGTGATCTCGGCTCACTGCAACCTTCACCTCCCAGGTTCAAGCAATTGTCCTGTCTCAGCCTCCTGAGTAGCTGGGATCACAGGCATGTGCCACCACGCCCAGCTAATTTTTGCCTTTTTAGCAGAGGTGGGGTTTCACCAAGTTGGCCAGACTAGTCTCAAGCTCCTGGCCTCAGGTGATCCGCCCGCCTTGGCCTGGCAAAGTGCTAGGATTACAGGCATGAGCCACTGCGCGTGGCCTAGATCTGCATTTTTTGATTCACGTTGCTTTCCTCCATCTTCAAAGCCAACAGAATAGCATTTCAAATCTTTCTCTCTGCTGAGGTCACCACATCACCTTCCCTCTGCTGTAACAGAATGTGCTTCTGCCTCTTTCTTATAAAGACAAATGTAAGCTGCATTTCTGGCCCAGCAGAAATTAGGAGCTGGAAACCTTTGGGTACCATTATTCAGCCTACTACAGATGTGTTTATACACACACACACACACACACACGTAACACACACACATACATATACACAGCAAAAGAAACTGTAGATGACTTTGCAGTCATTCAAAATGCATGTATTATAATCTTCCATATGAATTTTAAGATATGTATAGTGCCTTGAAAAATATACTTTGCTTTGGGACAGGAGAGCTTTTTTAAAATTTCCAGTTTACTATAAGAACAGGTGAAGATAATACTAGCGGGCTGGAGGAGGTCCCCAAACGCTGGTGGGACCTCGACCCCAGCTGGTGTCCAGGCTCTTGACTTGATCACAAGAAGGAATTTAAGGATGAGTCAGAAAATAGTAGAAGTACACAGATTTATTGCACAGGGAAAGGTACACACTCAGGAAAGGAGAGTGCAGGCGTACTCAAGAGAGAGTTGTGCCAGGATTTCTATCTTTACGGCTTTCTTTAACCAAGGGATAGAATATTCATGAAAATTCCTGGAGAAAGGTGGAGATTTCTAGGAACTGTGGTGTCACCTCTTTTTTCACCAAATATAGGTTTCCCCAGAATGGTCATGGAACTACTAGGTTGCTGGTTTTGCATATTAATGAGTATATAATGAGGTCCTAGTTGAAACCTAAGTCAAATCCCGTGCTACATTGGGTTCAGTTGGTCTTAGCCAGCTTGATCCATGCCCTGTTTTTCAGGGTCTTCTCAACACGTAGCCTCAAGTCATGTGAAACTGCTGCCTGGAATATATTTTTTTATTCACCTGTGACCACCCTGTATTATTCCTGTATAAAATATGTAGGGATGACAAAACTCCCCTTCTCTCAAGGTTTTTCAAGGTTTACTTTTCTCCTCTGAGGGTCTGCATGCTAGGTGTTCTAAAAAAGAGCAACAAACGTAAAATTGATGCCTGACGTCAATAGTTGTCAGAGTATGTGGACAATGAGTCTATCATAGGTCAACACCTATTTGGTCATCTATCCACTTCTCCTCATAAGTTCATCATTCTTTATGTTAAATTACACTCAGAAAAATAAATTGCAGTCGTTGTCTGTCAGCAGCCCTTAGTTACACTTAACTTGATAGTTGGAAATAACAGGACTATTTTTAAAAGTTGTCTGGGTTTGGCCGGGCGCGGTGGCTCACGCCTGTAATCCCAGCACTTCGGGAGGCCAAGGCGGGCGGATCACGAGGTCAAGAGATCGGGACCATCCCGGCCAACATGGCGTGAAACCCCGTCTCTACTAAAAATACAAAAAAATTAGCTGGGCATGGTGGCGCGCGACTGTAGTCCCAGCTACTCGGGAGGCTGAGGCAGGAGAATTGCTTGAACCCGGGCGGCGGAGGTTGCAGTGAGCCGAGGTCGCGCCACTGCACTCCAGCCTTTCGCCTGGTGACGGAGTGAGATGAGACTCTGTCTCCAAAAAAAAAAAAAAAAAAAAAAGTTGTTTGGGTTTTACAGTTACCTAATGGAGGTAATTAACTTGACTTTTTATCTGATTCCAGTAAAACGATTATGAAAATATATCACAATTTCTCTTTTATAAAGTTTTGAGACACATTTGAGTCCTTACAGTGTTCTTAATTTTGATTGTTTAAACAATTACAGGGAAGTCCACTTTGAGGGCACAGAAAAAAGGAATCATAGACTTTGGACTAATTCATTACTATTCTTACAATGTCCTGTTGGATTTCTGTTGTCAGCAAATATCCAACGCATTGCTATTGCAATTCTGTCTTCAGGAGGCAGCTGCTGCTTCGTGAACTTTCTTGGAGTTTTGCTGCAACAGAGCACTCTATTCTAGGACTCAACTGTCTCCACTGAAAACATTTGCTTTTGCAGTGTGGCTCCCTGATGGGTCTCCTTGTGTTTCATTTCTACTTTGTATGACATCTACTGCAAATAGCTGCTTATGCTCTATTTTATGATATCATGCTTTCTCTTTGGTGTATTAACGGCTTGAAAGTCTTCTATTAGCTGTTTTCTACTTTAATTAGTTGCCTGCCACTCTTGTTTGTTGGACTTATGTAATCTCCAATAGATAGTGAAATAAATTATCTGGCACTTTTCTCTATGCCAATTTGTTTTAAAATGTATCTTAACAGTTTTTAGAGGCAAATATTGTCATTAAGATAACATCTAAAGACTATAAAACATGTAAAGACTATTCGTTCATGGTCACATAAAATATAAATATATAAACAAATATATCTTTAAAAACTGAGGGAGAATAAACTAGTTCAATGCCAAACAGAAATTGGGTCATAATTAAACAAGGTAAATGATAGGTAAGGATGACTTTTAATAAATATGTAAAATATAATTTTGGAATTTCTTATTGATGCAATTGAAACAGTAACACCCATCTCACATGTAATATTTACAAAGTAGCATTTTGTCTTAAACATAGCAGGTATCAACAAAAATTAATTATATCATGTCATACTATATCATATAGATATGTATGGTTATTCATTTAATTCAACATAAATCTTTTTTGTGACTACTAGTTATCAGACCTGTGCCTACTAAATGACTGTACGATGATCACGTATAATTTTAATTAACTCATCGCCTAAGAGATCAACCACAACTTCGATTACACACAGAGAACATGTTTTAGAGGAAGAAATTGAAAGGATCATTATATGTACTTTACATGCAGGGATGCATGTTTCTACAATAAATTAATTCCACCTCCCAATTTTCACTGTTGATGATGTTTTAAAAGATTGTTTTTCTTCTGGCCTCTCTGAAATATCCAAATACTGTTGCTCAGCAAATTTTATCACATTCTCAAGATTTTAGGAAGCACAAGCACTACATATAGGCAAATGCTTCATACACAAATTACTTAAATCACTCAAACATTCTGAAATCCTGTGCAAATTTACATTTATCAAGAGCCATTAAAATGTCTATAGAGACAGTGCCGTCTTGTGGAGTGGCTAATTCTGCCATTCTCTTCCTCAAATGAATCTAAATAACTTTTACAGGTGGCCACTTTCATTGTTACAGTGACTCCCAAATACTTTCCCACACAGGGTGTGATTTTGAATTATGCCCATGAATGATCTCCCTTCTATTTCCGCCCACAAAAAGCACGGTAAGTGACTTCTATTGATCTTTGCTGAAGAATAAAATAGTGATCTAAAGAGGTTCTTGACAGTTAGCACAGTTGTAAAATATAAGTCCCTTCATCATGTGTCTTGTAAATTTTGGAACCTAAGGAAATAGAGATGTGTGTGTGTGTGTCTATAAAACTAAGAGCTTGGTAGGATCGAAAGGGTCATTACATAATTAAGGTTTTACAAAGAGCCATATAATATATGTACTGCGTTCAAAACACTTTATGATAGTGCCTAAATGTTTGCATTCTTGACACAACCAATGTTTTATAACAACTTAATTTAAATGACATAATGTAGGTGGTGAAACAGATAAAGTGCCACCGATGTGTTTTATAATACTCTTATTTTCTTTGTTGATAGATATAACATGGTTTATCAAATTTGATTAAAGTCGATTAAAAAATGTAGACAAGTGGCTTAGACAATTGTTTTAACTCGTAGAACCTCAGCAAATTTTAAACATGACTAATGTGTTAGAGCCAGCAAAGCAAGGATTTAAGAACTCTGCTCCATTCAGTGTAAGTGTTTAGTCCTGATACTGTTAGCTCTGTGTCTTGGGCAGATCAGTGAACCTTTCTGTGCCTCTGTGTTAAAATATAGAAAATGGAGATAACCAGATTTTAGAGCATTATCATGGGAATTACTAATTTAAAACTTAGGGAAGGGTTAGAGTGTGACACATGGTGAGTAATCATTAGACTGCAACTCTTACTTTTAAAACTACAGATAAAATAGACCTATGTCCTAAATTCATGTTATGTAGCAACAATTCCCAAGGCACATTCATGTAATACCAAATGTGAAAATATCATTAACAAAGAAAATCACATGCAATATATATTCTTTTAAATTCATATTCACCAGAATAAAGTCACATTCAAGTCACTATACCTACTACAGTTTATGTCATAGTCTAAAATTAAAACTTTCACAAAGATGACACTTTAGATACATTCACATATTAGTATTTTACCACATTATCATGCCATCTTTTGAATTTGATTCTTTTCATCTGTTTTTTGGATTTGGGGGTTGGCAAATGAGGGCAAGAGGGGCTTTCTTTGAGATAGTGTTACAGAAAAGGGGTCCTGATCCAGATCCCAAGAGAGAGTTCTTGGATCTCATACAAGAAAGAATTCAGGGCAAACCTACAGAGTAAAGTGAAAGCTAGTTTATTAAGAAAGCAGAGAAACAAAAGAATGGCTACTCCATAGACAGAACAGCCCCAAGGGCTGCTGGTTGCCCATTCTTATGGTTATTTCTTGATGATAAGTTAAACAAGAGTTGGATTATTCATGCCTCCCTTTTTTTAGGCCATGTAGACAGTTTATAAATGCCATGACATTGCCATGGCATTTATAAATTGTCATGGCACGGGTGAGGGTGTAGCAGTGAGGACACCCAGAGGTCACTCTCGTTAACATCTCAGTTTCAATGGATCGGAGCTTCTTTACTGCAAACTGTTTTATCAGCAAGGTCTTTAGGACCTGTATCTTGTGCTAACTTCCTATTTCATCGGTGACTTAGAATGCCTTAACCGACTGGTAGTACAACCCAGTAGGTCTCAGCCTCATTTTACCCAGCTCCCATTCAAGATGGAGTTTTTCTGGTTCACCTGCCTCTGACAATAGTGTACAAGTATTTTTGCTCCCCTTACTGAGACAGATTAGTTTTTCTTCATCAATTTATGAACCAACACAACCTGATTTGTGTGACTGCTTTTGGACAGACTTGATGCACATAAGAGTTTAACACAGAATCTGAATATCAATCAATTATCATATCCTGAATCATTATTTATTTAAACAGATGAAAGATGGACCAAAGTTTAAAAATTCTCCTTTTATCATATTCTTTCTAGTCAAAGCAAAAGGGATGGTTCATCTACAGTTATTCTTTTTCAGAAAAGGTAACATCTTTGATGTCCGAGGGAGGAAACAAAAGTTAACTTCCAAGCCTTCTAAAAACTACTATACTCACTCCTCAGGAAAAGGAGAAAAGAAAAGGGGGGGGGGGGGAAAGTAATCTAAAAACTAGTCTTTTGAAAGAGCAAAATTCTTTTGGGTATACTAAAGCCTATTTTACCACTGAATTTTGAACACAATCTCAAATTTTATTAGAACTTAATGTATTTTCATTTTAGTGTTAGGCCAAATATTATATTAAGTAATGTCTTTACCAATTCAGTTATGAATTCTACAGTCTGTAATCCTCCTTTGTATGTTTTAGTAACTCGAAATCTGCTCTCTTTCTTCTAAGAACAATTCTAATATTCTTCTTTTTCCACTAAAGCAGACTATTTCTTTTTATTGAAGTTCCATTTTGCAACGTTCATTAGATGCTGACTGTCTGTCAGTATCCAGAGGTCTCTGTGTTCCCCATCCTTTGTGCCTTTCAACTTTCATTTTCCTCAATGCAAACACTTCCATATTTTTACTTTCATGTTATTCTTTAAGGACTTGAAGAATGACAAAACCACTTTCAGAAAGAGCTGGGTCAGTAATGTAAGGCATTTTTTATAGGATTCTCTACCATGCATAACAGAGCAAAACAGGAAACAACAGAAAGCAAACTAGAGTTGTGTGAAATTGCTCATTTATTCATCTCAAATAGTTTTCAGTGTTTCATAAAACTGCTGAAAAATTCACAAATTGTATTCCAATGAGATGAATGTTTGTTTTCCAAGTTTTCATCAAAACTTTTGTCTTTGGGTACACATTGTATATGCATAAGACATCCTGCTCCGATGTGTGTTGGTAGTGCCTGCTTGTTCATTGGCATGAAAATGAACGAAGGATATTAAATATGTACAAACTGCCTGACCGGATAAGGAAAAATGCCAATAGTGCTGTGTGTAGTGAATACACACTAAAGTGTGGATCGGTGTGCACTTTTTTCCCTTTTCACAAGTCCAAAATAAAGAGACAACATTTAAAGATTTTTCTAATAGATCATTTTTTCTTGATTGTTCTTTTTACCTTTTCGGCTCATTTTATTGTGAGAAACCAATTTATGTATCAGAATCTCTTCACTTTTATTTATAGGAAGGAAAAAATAATAATAAATGGCTCAGATGTTTTGACACTTTCCCAGCATTCTTAGTTTCCAGGTAGAAAATTTCCTGTTAGTGATAATATAAGAATTCATTAATTCCCTGCTTCAAGTTGTAATTTTCTGAAATGCTGTTGTCCCTGTATTGTATACTGTGACAGCGAGTTTGAAGATGTACTGATTCAAAATACACATAGAGGGACATTACACTTGGTTTTCATTTATGTGCATTTCAATGATATTGAAGAATTGCTTAATTTTGGTGAAGTAAATTATTCCCTTATATAATGCTGACTATTCGTAAGATAGTAACCCAACATAAAATGCTATTTTGAGCCACATAAGTGGTTTTTCTTTTCTCTTCCCCTTCTTTCTTTTCCTCTCTCCCTTCCCTTCGTTCCTCCCACCTTTTCTTTTTCTTTTTCCTTTCTTTTTAAATTTTCTTTTCCATTTCTTTCTTCCCTGTCTTTCTTCTTTCATTTTTTCTCCTTTTGGCTTTTCTCTTTCCTTCCATTCTTTCCTTCTTTCCTTCCTCATTCCCTCCCACCCTCTCTCTCTTTTTATCATTTTCCAAGATCTCAAACCTTCTCGTATCTGATCTTTCATCTTCACAAAAGGCCAGTCAGAAAACTTAAAGTGAAATTGGGTAGAAGTAAGGCAGTAGGATATACTGAGGTCTGTGGACACTTGGAGTTACTGTGCCCAGACTAAAGGCTTTCTACTGTAAGAAGTTTCATAATGCTCTGGGAGATGTATTCAGTCTGCTTTATTCAGTTTGTAGTGCCATCCTAAAGCTTTGAAACTTTTAAAAAGTTCTTTATCTTGATTTCCTATACCTCCCATCTACTGTTGGATTCATTTATATTCTCACAGGACTTTGATGGTTTTGCTTATTGAGGATAGCATGAAAAGAGATTATCGATCACCCACATACTTCTCAGCATACCCAAGGCATCGTTGTTAAGTATATATAAAAGGTATTTTGAATTTTTTTAAATTTTTGTTTTTGTTTTTAAGGAAATTCGAATTGTATGCTGTTTGTCTTTCATTGCCACTCTTTTTAGGTTCTTGAGAGACAGATATGCCCTTTTGTTTTACCATTATATTTTAGAAGTACTTTCTGAATGTGAAAGTAATATAGTGAATGCTTTTAACTTAATTGTTCCTTTTCATATTTCTGCATCTCTGCTTCCCTTTTAAAGCAGTTTATTTATTATATCTGTTTTGTAATTCCAGTAGGTAAGAGGTAAGGTTGGAAGGAGTGTATACAAGAGTTCAGTAAACCATTTGTGGTTCTGCATTTTACTAATTTTGGTAGCCATCTCTAGCCAATATATGTATTTACATTCTTAACAGAAAAGCTTGACCAGATTCAGTATCATAACTGTATCTGGCAAGACAAACACAGATGCTCCTAGACCTATGATGGGGTTAGTCCCTATAACCCAGTGTAAGTTGAAAATATCATGAGGAGAAAATGCATTTAATACACCTATCCTACCACACATCATAGCTTAGCCTAGCCTCCCTTAAATGTGCTCAGAACACTTACATTAGCCTTCACTTACGCATAATCATCTAACGCAAAGCCTATTATAATAAAGTATTAAATATCTCATGTAACTCATTGAATTCCATACCAGAAGTGAAAAACAGAACGGTTGTATAGGTACTCAAAGTATAATTTTTACTGGTGATATTTATTACTTTTGCACCATATAAAGTCAAATATCTTAAGTCAAACCAGGGACTGTCTGTACAACATTCAGATTTTTCTGTGTTATTGTCTACCAATTACACGCATTTTCCTGTTTAAGGCAGACTCAACTAATTCAAATTTCTCAGGCCATCAAACAAGAATATAAAGCCCCATTTATTTAAAGGGCTTGAAGAAAGCACCAGTTATCATCCAGAATACCCTTTTAGTTAAAGTGATACCTAAACTTTACCAGACTAATGAATTGAGACCATTTCATATGAATTTTATTCTCTACCCCATTTATTTAATGCAGTATCTAAAGACTGTACACTCTTTGGCTGCCTATAGTAAGAGGATATGTTGGATACACATCTGTTCACAGCTCAGAGTCACTGTGGATTCATTAGTAGCTCTTCTCATTGTAAAATAGTACATTCTGCAAACACTTCACATGGCCTATCAATCAACGCAATTATATTTATGAAGTGTCCTTCATGTGTCCATCCCACGGTGAAATGTGGACTTAATATAAAAGATACAATACATATTTAAAAGGCTAACTCAAACAAATAAGTTTTTAAGTTAAACCTTACAAATCAACAGTAATTTCAAAGTTCTCATGCATAAAAGAACAGATTCTTGAGTTGAAAACCAGAGTATGAAAGGTTGTGTGATCACAGAATCTCATTAGAATCAGACTGAAAGGTGGCAGGTGGAGGTCACTGATTGTAAATCATGGCAGAAACTCTACCAAAATCAGGAAATCTTTATGTAACAGGTCTGCATAGGATAGGTACAGAAAGAAGATTGTATAGTTAATAAAATGTGCACACACACTTATGCAGTAATCTTAAGGTCAAAAGTATGATTTCAGAGCAAAGAAATCACTCTTTTAAGATTACCAGCATAGATTACATTTTAAACATTTATCCTGGAGAACCAATCAGTAGCAACCCAATTTTATCTATACTAAATTCGGGGAAATTTGAAGACATCCATGCTTGAACATCACACAGACAATTATGCAAAACATCAAGCCACTTCATAGGTCTGCAGGGACTGGGAAGAATATCTGAGTATCGTCTGCAGACATATGACACTGCAGGCCACAGCATTGAATAATGTTATTCACTAAAAATTTCTAAATATAAAGCTAAGTAGGATTTGAAACAAGCCCCAGGGGAATCTGAAAGTAACTTGGCAAAGCATAAACCATTCCCTAAAGGAGCAAATTGTAAGGAGAATAGAGAGATAAAGAAACTATCCAAGCAACCCATGTTAATTCCAGAAAATTCAAAAGCATAGAGTTATGTCAAGAATGACAGAGTCAGCAGTATTCAAACCAGACAAATGGCCTTAAAAAGGTACAAGAAAATACAGATTCAGCCAACATAATGTTCACAGACATGATGCTCTAATCTAAGTCTCAGGGCCAATAGTGTGTATATTTAAAGTGAGGTGCTAAAATAATATCCTAAAATCTTTCAAGCTATAATTCCTCTTTCTCTAATGATTAACAAAAATTTTAAATTGTTGGTGATGAAGTTAAAACTAAAGAGTGTAACTATCCAGTGTTTCACTATTAAATATGTTTTCCATAATGTTGAGACATTTATCTCATGCTACAATTTAGGGAAAAAAAACTATATATATATATATATATATATATATATATATGTGTGTATGTATGTTATATGTCTAGTAATCTAGATCATGTTTTGATGATTCTCTGTATTTAGAGTTCCAAAGACAAAAAACGATATTGCCGCTATCATTATCATTATCCAGTAGCATAAAAGTCATTTGGTAGATTTTCTTTCCACATGCCAAACCAGTCATCAGATATTTTACATTTTATTTATAATCTGTTTGTCTTGGAGGATGATAGGGAAAAGACTGGTCTATGATTAGGCCATCTACATTAGCTAATTGCCACTTATCCCCTGTCCTATATCAAAGTCAGATTTCCAGCCTCGCACAGAAACTGGGAGATAGGGGTGCCATCTTCTTTGATGATTACATTTCAAGGGATGGTTCTCTGGTCCTTGACTAAGACATTCCTGGGTTGTGAGACTGGCAAGAAGCTAGGAGAAGATTTATGTCTCAAAGAGGCAAACAAAACTACAAGTTTTCTAAAGTAAAGCCTCTAAGTAAAGGGAGATCAGGGGCCTAGAGTCAGGAAGAGACCTGGCTAAAGTTTAGTCAAGCGTGGAGAATGTGAAGGCTGTCTTGGTCAACCATTTGCATCTCAGAGAGCACCACTGAACTGCTCCGGAAGCTTCTCTTTTAGAATGATGACAGCTGTAAGTTTTCAAAACAGATCTTGATTAACATAATAAAGTTATCAATTTATACTGAGGAATTAAACAGCTACCATTGCAACACAGAATAATAGAAAAGTATGGTTATGCATCTGAATGTGGTTGGCATAATAAAACAAAATCATATTTAACATCATGGTAATGATCAAAAATGAATAAGCCTCATATGAAATTAAAAGATGCTAATAGAAGTATTTTCACATTTTTACTTAGGTTATGAATCATCTGAAGTCAATGGTCATGAATATGTTTTATAATTTTGGAACTTTGCAACTTTGTGAGGTTTAGAGGAGTGAATATAGTGCTGCATGGATGTGCTACAATTACCTGTCTATATTGAAGAAGAGAAACCAATTCTTAACCACAATTAGTTTTAAATGAATACTGCCACAGCAGTGGGCAAAGTGAAACCCACCAGATTGATTTTCTTTGCCCTGAATTCTTCATAATAAAATATTCATACCTATATGCTCTGAGGAGTTTGGCAGAACACACCTGAATTAACATACCTCAATGCTTCTCTTCCATGGCTACTAAATTAGAAATTTAAACAACGTAATGGAAAGAAGTCTTTAGTGATAAACAAACTGTGTTGCTGCGGGCAAGCATAAATCCTTTTTACTTCTTTTCCTGGAAGCTGTGCTTGCCTGTAAGCTGCTCTGGCTCTACCTGGGAGAGGAATCTTACTCCTTCCTGGAGAAAACTCTATTCAGTTTTAACAACTTTGTGTAATTTCCTCCTGAAAGAAAAACTGAAACTTACTGGGAGCTTTTTCTAAAGTCGCTGCAGGTAGTTAACAGTTTGGTTAAAAATAATTAAGCCAATTTGTTAATATGAAACTTAAACTCCTTCACACAGAACACTAAGCTCACAGGATAAAAGAGATTGCCTAAGTGGAAAGTTCTTGAGGGAGGCTTGGAGCCAGACCCAGCAGGAGGTCCTTTATTTTCTACTGTAAATCACACTTTTGCAAAATTGTTGGAAGCCAGTACCTCTGTGGGTAGTTCTTGCTTATTTTTTCCGTATGTCACTGTCCCTACTGGGAGTACCTCTAGCTGCTCCTAAGCAGATACCCTAGAGCTAGCTCAAAGCATTACCAGAACGCAGAGTGAACTGAATACAGTGTGACAGATGCCTTCAGAAGAAACAGCCAAGGTAGAAACAAAAGACAAAGAGTAGCTAGGATACACTGCACTTGCCACTAATCAAGATGGAACTGAAGTGAATTCCGCAGAACAGGGAAACAGCTCATTCAATTGTGTTAGTCTTCCTTATAATTCTGAATCATCTGAAGTAAATTGTTTAGCTTTCTTTAGTCATAAGTAATTTTCAGCAAATAGAAAGATGTTTGGTCTTAAAAGAGTGTCATTTGTTAACTAAGATGATAAGATACAACCTTTCTTCTTGTTGCAACTAAGTATCTAGTTCAGCCTCAACCACCGATATGTATGTTTGCAGATACGTTTATATATATAATACACTTATTCATTCATTTTTCCATTTAGTGCATATTTATTAACTGCTTCCCCTTGTAACAGGCAGACTGCACTTGGCACTATGGATATTGAAGTAGAGGGACTGTGTTAGAGCAACTTCCAGAGTCGACTAGGGATTTTGTTCCCAGTGCTGGGATTTTCCCGCCTCTGGCTTCTAAAGGCGGAAGCTCAGTGACTCAGGGTCTTAAAACAGTAACCAATCCAGTAAAGGATTCAAAGATAAAGAGGTCGAGAGAAAGTCTGAAAAACACCCTATCATTGGATGAAAAAAAGAAAGGAGAGGGAATAACCCAGCCGCAACCCCCAGCGTGCAGGGGCACCCCTTCCACGCCTGGGTCCACGGCGTGGAAGCTGTCCTTTCGCTCTGCCTAATAAACCACACTACCGCACACTCTTTGGGTCCATGAGCTCTATTTGAGCTGTAACGCTCACTTTGACACCGAGGTCCCCTTCCCCATTCATCGGGGTTAGAGAGGTCAAGAACCTGAGTTTCAGAAAATCCGGAAGTGAAACAGAAATCCACATGCTCTTGTCCATGCAGCCATCAGATTAAAGTAATAAATTTCATTATGGTGATTGTTTTAAAATTGTTAATTTCAGTTTTAATAAATTTGCTCTTCAGTTACAAATCTTCACCTAAGTTTTCTTTGTACATATGGAGGTTTTCCTTGCCAATCTGCACATAATAGGTCCATCAGCAAGCATACAGTATTTCTTATATGAGCGTGTCAGCAAGATGGAGACGTAATCATGTTTCTCAGCAGGACTGTATGCCCCTATATGTCTTCCTGTCTGGCCACACTCACATATGCATGGTATACAACCATCTAAAATATGCCTATAGAGTAAAAACAATGGGATTTCACATAAGCTTTTAAAATCAAACATAAAATTTAGGCATAAAATCTATAAAATACACGTTACAATATTTATATGTAGATATATTCAACAATAAAAAGTAATTAAATGACTATTGTGTATATATTCAGAAGTATTTCTGACATAAGCTCTATTTATACTCAGAGAAAGATTAACCCATTTCTAGAATAAAATAATACTGTACTAATACATCAATTTCTAATGTGGTGTCAAAATGTTATACTCTTCTACTTTAATAATTAATAAATACATTTTAAAAGCTCCATGTTTATCTCAAAATTCACCTACAAAAATTTTAATATTAAAGACAAAGAAAATACTTCATTGAATGTGATTGAAAGAATGCCTGTATGTGGAGGAAAATAGAGCAAACTGGAAAATATTTTCACCCCCTATCTTGCCTATGATTTATATGTCTCAGTTTAGTACACACTAATTTTGAAAGCCAAAAAATATATGGTGGCAATTTCAAGTGAACAAATCTGGCCTAATCATTGCAGAGTAGGATGTAATCTATCTGGGAAAATAGTTATAATCATTCTATGAATGAACAGATAGAAAAAAACCTCAATGTGTAACAGTATTGAGATTTGTAAATATAAACGTTTTGTTGAAGAACTCTACATTGAAAAAGTATATCTTCTATTGGATTTAGTCATTGCATCACATTCAGAGATTAAGATAACCAAGGGACACTTTTAAAGTACATGTTTCATCCCAAAAAACAAAACAAAACAAAAAACCTCCAGCTAGATTACAATTAAATTATTTTACAATCCATTTATCCAAAATGTTTTCAGTGTTTGAAACTGTTTTAAAACATATTTCTTAACTTTTGCCTCACACTTCATATTAATTTTCACTTCTTTACCATTTATTATTAGTGCTCCAGCAAAATAAAACACCCAATTGGTTATTCTACTGCAATAACTGGAAAGCATTTAACACTCACTGCGTAAATAGCATTCAAGAGACTGTATAAAGAAATAACACAAGCCCTGACCAAATGTGCATGTTTTTGAGAAACTTAAAAAACGTAACTGTACATCTGAGCCAAATACAAGATGTACAGAATCATAGTACCAAGTAGCAACATGCTGTTAATTAGCAACTACTGTTTTGTTATAATACAATGGCATTTGTTATCAACACCGCTTTTTGCTTAATGCCAAATATCAAAGAATGACCTAGTCCTTGTTCTTAAAACGTCAAGTCACAAAACACCTTAAAGGTGTAGTACTTAAGATGTCACTTAAGCAAACCCCTCACTGCCCTGATGAAAATAACAATCAATGCAGAAAATAGGCAGCACAAGAGAGTAAAATTTACTTGCACTACATATGCTTGCAGTGCCAAAAATGGTGGCTGTGGAGTGGAGCCAACTAACTAT
Organism: Alouatta palliata; assembly: GCA_004027835.1. Lineage (NCBI taxonomy): Eukaryota > Metazoa > Chordata > Mammalia > Primates > Atelidae > Alouatta > Alouatta palliata. The sequence goes on from PVKV010006103.1 coordinate 22,342, forward strand.
ACACAAGAATTCCAGAAATATTTTTATTTTCACACAAAGTAGATGAAAACCCTAAAGAAGACAAAGGCTATGCATTTATCTATACAAGGAAATAAACAGAAATACAAGAGTTTTCACCAAAAGTATAATGCCAGTCACACAACTGATAATGAAAACACTAAAATCCATCAGATAAATGAAAAGAATCACACGACATGGGAAGTCCAAAAGATTTCTTTCTTTTCATTGATCAAAAAATGTTAATGTTAATTGAATTAATGAAGTATCTTTTTTACTTTTTCTCTTTTTCTAATATGATGGGTTAATTTAATGCTTAGATAATTTACATTTATATTACAATTTTTCAATATTGATCTTAAACATAAGTTATACATTATATTAATTTTATTTTCTGTTATGCTGATTATAAAGATATATTATTTACTCTTAAGGCCAAAATTACGTTAATTCCAAATATATAAAAAAAAGTACTAGTCATGCTTATAACTTATATTAAACATCTGAGAAAATATGAGATTACTAATTATTTATCTTTCTATTTATAGCAACACAGATAATTGAAGTTCATTGTTTTCAAACTAAAATACAGTATTAGGTTAATTTTATCTTGGATTTCCTGTCATTCCTGTTAAGTTTTGTATCACCTTAACCATCAGATCATAATTAATACTCTGCTTTTCCTTTATTTTTATTTATTTATTTATTTATTTGAGACAGAGTCTCACTCTGCCTAGGCTGGATGGAGTGCAGTGGTGCAATCTTGGTTCACTGCAATGTCCACCTCCCCTGCTGAAGCAATTCTCCTGCCTCAGCTTCCCAAGTAGCTGAGACTACAGGCGTGCACTACCACGCTGCACTAATTTTTGTATTTTTAGTAGAGATGGGGTTTCACCATGTTGGCCAGGCTGGTCTCAAACTCCTAACTTCAAATGATCGCCTGTCTTGGCCTCCCAAAGAACTGAGATTACAGATGTGAGCCACTGCACCTGGCTTGATTTTATTTTGTATTTTTAAAATTATTTTATATTATTGTATTATGCTTTTAAGTTTTGAGATGGAGTCTTGCTCTGTCGCCCAGGCTGGAGTGCAGTGTCACGATCCTGGCTAACAGCCTCCCAGGTTTAAGTAATTCTCCTGCCTCAGCCTCCAGAGTAACTGGAATTACAGGTGTGCACCACCATGTCTGGCTAATTTAATTGTCTTTTTAGTAGAGACAGGGTTTTGCCATGTTGGGCAGGCTGGTCTCCAACTTCTGACCTCATGACCTGCCAGCCTCAACTTTCCAAAGTGCTGGGATTATAGGCGTGAGCCACTGCACCCGGCAGAAGTATTATTTATTTAAGTACCATTTATTTACATACTATAGTCACAATTAAATTCTATCATACAATATTCAGCCTGTTAAGAATTTATGACATTAGCAATCATATAGTAATAAAGTATGAATATGAAGAATTTCTGAAGGAGCTAATGCAACTTTTCCAAAAAAAAAAAAAATTGTATCTTACAACTTGGCAAATCTTAGAAGTTGTTTTGAAGCAACCATTCAAAACTTAAGCATAAAGATGATATTGTGATTTTACTTACATTAGTACGAGCATGGAAATATAAATAGAAAAACTAAAGTATTATAACTTAAACTATACAATAGAAATTGTGTATTATGCACCTATTAAATATTTGTTTAGAGATTTCAAAATGTGTATAGTTATTGTTTCTGAATAGTGGGATTACGAATATTTTTCCTCCTTCTTATATTTCTTACCTTACAAAAATGCCTTCATTGAATGTGTTCCTTGTAGAAAAGAAAGGTCAAAAATGAGAAAATAATACAGTAAGTGGTTCATGCCTGTAATTCCAATACTTTAAGAGGTCACAAAGGGCAGATCGCTTGTGCTCGGGAGTTCAAGACATGCCTGGGCAACATGGTGAAACTCCACCTCTACAAAAACTTAGCCAGGTCTGGGGTTGCACACCTGTAGTCCCAGATACCCAGGAGTCTGCGGTGGGAGGATCACTTGATAGCAGGAGATGGAGGCTGCAGTGAGCCGTGATCAAGCCACCACGCTTCACCCTGAGGGACAGAGTGAGACCCGCCTTACAAAATAATCATCATCAACATAATAAAGATAAACAATTTTGTCAACTTTGGCATGTAAAATGTATGCTAAGTGATATTGAATGAATTATTGATAGGGCTGTAGATGAAGAACTGAAATGTGGAGGGGTGTGGCTAAGATATCCAGGTTAAATTAAAGTGTCATTATAATAGCTAACATACTAGGCTCTAACATGTCGTGTTACAGTATAAAAGGGTTACCCATCTCTGTTACTATGCTTTATGGTGATCCCAGGTCTTATAAAGAGATCATGAAACCAACAAAAAAGATTATTGCACCACTCCCTGTGTCCCGTAAAGTATCAGAAACATTTACCTGCATTCACTTTCAGATGTGTGTGTTCACGACATGTGAGAATAACTCATGCAGAATTTCTAAGATTCTATGCTTGAAAATGGCAATGTGTGGGCAATGGGATATTCCCCACTGATTATTCAGATATTTCAACACTTTCAGCTCTTACTCCGAAAAGGCCTCGAGCTGTTGCGTATATACTAACAGTTTCTGGCATCAGTTTGCAAGAAATATTACCACTTCACTACATTAGGTATTTTCACATTAATATTTTATATTGTAAAGCTAAATATAATTTGGCGGATAGCAAAAAAAAAAAAAAAAAACAGCAATTATGGTTATTTGGAATTTTCACTTATAATTTTGTTTATTCACAAAATTCTTCTTTGTTAAAGAGCATAAAATGACTATAAATAAATTTATCTATTTAAATAATTTTTATATCTCTAAGCAGTCAACCAATCATGAGCACATCAGCAACCGAACTCTTTATTTTCTGGATAGTCAAGAAAAATTAAAGAAATATCTGACCTGTGTCACTTGCATCAACAATATCTGCCATGCTTCTTAACATGTGGGAACTGTGTTCATTTCCTTATAAAACTTCTTTTTAACCCCTTCAAATTAAGTTGACATTAGCAGTTGATGTTAATGATGTCACCAAAATGCCAATGCTTGACCAAACATCCTGATATCTCTTCCACAACAAAAAGAGAGATGTCAATCTGGAAAAATATTGAAATTCCAGCCAGAAGTTTGCTTGGAATCTACTTTTCACAATATATACTTTCAAATTTGCCTCAATAATAAAATGGCAATTAGGCAAAAAAAAAAATAATAAAAATATTATTCCTTTTTTCTTTTTATAAAAGAATATGATCAGTAATTGATTTAAACGTTTATCTATAAATCAGCCAAATCCCTACTTTGTGTCCAACTAAAAGAGGAGCTAACTCCCTATATCGCTTTCTCCACAAACCCAATAACATATAACCAATATGCATTTATTGTTACTTCATTAGTACGAATTTATTGGGAGTAAAATATTGCATCTGCACTGTTGTAGTTTCATTTGCCTGTGTTAATCCCAGTTAAAAATAAATATTAAACATTTCTTAAAATATATTTTCTTTAAAATTATATAATTAATTAAATTATTCTTTCTTTATTCAACCAGTAATGATTTCATTAAAAAAATCAATTCTGCCAGGTGGTTGCAGCAGGAGGGAAAAAATGCAAATGGGAGGCAGCCTACAATGTAGTAAGTTCCATGTGGGCAATATTTGCAGAGGGCTATGGGGCCTTATGGCCTGAGGATGTCAAGAGTATCCCCAGGGAAGGGAACACTTTAGCTTGTATTGGAAGATGAATAGGGTGGAGAGAAAGGAAAATGCAGGGGTTAGATAGCAAAGGAGAAATCTTAATATGCTATATCAGGGAAAAGTTTAAAATTTGAGTATGTTTGGAATACAGAACACTTGCTTGATATTAAATGATATGACTGCCTTTCCATTGGGCTTTTTTATATAGGAATTAGAATTGCTTCTGTTTTATAAAAGTAAGGCTATCTTGTCCTATTAGGAAATGGCTTCAAGAGAAACTCTCTCCTTCATTCAATGTGTTGTGGCCACCAAGTTCATGAAGCTTTTGAGATTTTAAGCTGGCTGTTTCTTTTGATTGGAACCCTGCTCTTCTGACTGTTCACAGCTGGTTCCTTCTTATCATTGAATCTCAACTTACACACATTCTCAGTAGCAGCTATATTACTCTTTCTCACTTAACCATACTGCGTTTTCTTCATAGTAACCATTACTTTTTGAAGTTTTCATATCTATTTGTTATGTACCTGTCTATTGCTTGTCTTATTTACCTGTCTTATTAAGAATATAAAATTCTTAAAGTCAAGAAAGAAGTCTATTTATACTACCCTAAAACTGTCACATATAAGGGTGAGGTAGGCATATAGTAGGAATTACATAAATTATTCAAACAAAAGAGTGAATGATACCAAAAGAAAAACAAATGCAATGTATACATTCGAAAAGCAGTCAATCAAATAAGTGTATTTAATATGTCAGCAATCAATATTGCATTCTCACCCAATTTTTTTTTTAAGATTGGACTTCATCAAGGAGCACATGGTACAAGAGAATGGATAGACTGTGGGAATAGAGAAGGAGGTCCTGCATTTTGCAAATGTGGTTAAATGAGTCAACACAATATGTGTATTAATATTTATTTGCTTTTACTTGTACCCAAAGATGGATGAGTCCTGGTGATGCTGAGTTTATATTTACTTTATCTGTGTCACAGAATATGTGTGAGATTCAAATGAGAAATAAATGTAAAAGTGTCATAAAATATAAGAGATTGAATTTTCTTGCCTTCCTGTAGTAAAAGAAATAAAATATAGATCCTTCTGGAGTAGAAAGAAAAACAATTTAAGACACCAATTAAATAGACTACTACTGGTATATTTTCCATTACCATCTGGCTTCTCGCAGTCTATGAATTTAGTCAGAAAAACAATAAGTAACAGAATTATAAGAAATAGATCTTTTGTTGATCTTCAGGAAAAATGATTGTACCATGATGGAAACAGTGTTCTTTTTTAAATGTCACACATAATTGTGCATAGCCAGAGTAAATGAGCCAGTAAATGGGCTGGCATTAATAATTATACTGACATGCATGCAATTTCAATATTGACTAATAAGATGATTGATAATTTTCAGATAATTAAATTTAAAATTATGAAAGAACTTTAAATAAGTGTGACTTGTAGGTTTTATAATGTTTAATTAAGTACATGCTAAATGTAGCAATAAGTTATTTCATCTGTAAAATTTTGTAAATAGATATGCAAAGTAAAACAATTTCAGTAACAATATTAGTATCATAGGGTTTTAAGTGTCATTATTTTTTAAAATAACAAGGATTTTGTATTATCCTTGTTTTTCATTTTGCTTGACTTCATACTTCCATTAAGCTACAGAATTAATTAAGCTTTTAATCTTACCATAGACTTATGAACACCTTTCAGAAGCTCTATCAGTATGAATTTTGAAACAAACCAAGAAAACAGCCTAGAAGTTTTTTAAGCTAGAAGAAGAAAAACAAATAAAAGGAGAAAACTACCACATCCAGGAGGACTCTAAGAAGATATAAGTATTAGATGTGATATGGTATCCTGGACAGAATCCTGGAACTGAAAAAGTATAATAAAAATAAAACTGAGGAAATCCAAACACATTATGGACTTTAGTTAATTTTAATGTGTAACTATTGGTTCATTAATTGTGCCAAATGTACCAAATTCATGTAGTTAACTGTAGAGTAAACTAGGTGTGGAGCACATATGAATTTCATACTATCTTTGCAATGATTTTGAAATCTAAACTGCTTTAAACTTGAAGTTTATTAAACTCATATAAGAGAAAAAACTGCACATGAATTTAAAAATCATCATCATGCTGTCTACAGGTCAAAATAGGAAATTTTGCAAGTAAAGAATATTGAAACCACTTTGCCAATGGATTGCAGGTACATAGTATTAGAATTTTGAAAACTAATATAATACTGTGAGCTTCAAAAGCTACCAACATGCATGCACATACATTATATGTTAAATATGTTTCCATGAGGGCTCTAGATTGCTGCTGCTGAGTTATATACTAGACAATTTATCAAAACCTGGGCTTCCACTGATTAGACTGGGTATAGAAACCTGATCAAGGAAAATTGATCCATATTCTGGCCAGTGAACCAGGACTGTGACCTGGTACAAAAATACAAGCAGAACCAGAAAACTCCCCTCTCTCAGAAAAAGTTGACTATGAAATAACAGATGATATTTGCCAGTTTTCTGTAGTGGCAAAAACAGTGCACCCTGTGTTGTCATGATGGGAAAGACCTGGGGTAATCATTATGGGATATGAATGAGAAGAGTAACCAAGAGAACCTAAATGCAAGAAAGAGGGAAATGAAATAAATTGGAGAAACCAGCTGGGCATCCACAGAGATGAGAAATGGGAAAGAGAGAAAAGGAAATAATAAGCAGAATATGCCCTTGAGAGGACGGCATCCTCTGCGAACAGCTCTCCGATGTTCTCAGTAAGGTCTGGCTGTATTTTTATTTCTTTCCTGGACTCATTTTCTTAGAATAAATCCCTCATTTCTGGAGCAAGTAGAAGTTGGCTCTTATACCTACAGTCAAAAAAAACAAAAAAACAAAAAACAAAAAACAAAGCCGCCTAAGACATACCTCAGATTACACATGCCACTAGCACCCCTATTAAACCTACTCTGTAGCTGCCATACTCCTTATTGTACACTTGCACTGGCTGTTTCTGGCTTCTCTCAGAACCAAAATGACATTATTTCCAATATTTGATCAAAGATTTAATTTACACTTGTAATACTACAGTGGTTCAAAAATTATACTATCCCTTGAATGATTTTTAAATAATTCTGTCAGAAAAAACTTCCTTGTTACCATATATCTTGGTATTAAAGATAAAAATCAAAAAGCTGTAGGCCTGTTTAGTGAGCCCTCTTCAACCTTATCAATGTAAAGATTAAGTATATTAATTAAGTGATCATGTTTAGTCCCTAACTCTATGCTTGTTAATGTTTTAAAGATTTTCAATAAGAAGATAGAAAAATAAGGACACGATAAATTGATAGACATCAATCTAATCACAATATATGTGAATGTACTAATAAAATAGAAAAATGTTCCAACTGAAACACTCCAGCTCTGCACCATTTTCACTAGAACAGTGGAGATACAGCTAGAGTGAAAGGAGAAGATACACCACCACTTGAAGCAAATAATGTCAGCAGGCACTCCTTCAAATATAATCTCTCAGTTTTCCTTAGCAACTGAACACTGATTTTCTTCAAGCGGCAATTTGTCACTTAAAACTACATTTTCCAGGCTGCTTTGTAGTAGGTATATCTAATGAAGCATAAACTGTGGCTTCAAGGAATTCTCTTTAATAGAGGATCATTCAGTTGGAAGGAAGACGTATTTTGCACATCTTCCCGCTTTCCCTTCATGATACCTGGAAAATGAATGTGAGGCAAATTTAAAAATTAAAGCGTTATGCTAAAAATGACGTAAGAGAAAGAGACAAGGAACTTTGTTCCATGGGCTGCCATTTCTGAGTTGTCTCCAGACTTCTTTTACATTAGAGAAAAAAGCAGCCTTGCAGTTCAGTTTGGTGGTTTGGTTACACATAGTGGTGCTAAATTTTACGTGGCATACCACAGATATAATAATCAAAAGAATGCTGGTGTGACTAATTATAACCAGATTATTCCAGTTATCTATGGAAGATTAATAAATAGTCTCTAAAAAGCAGTTTACAATGTTATCCTTTAGATTCTGTGGGTCAGTAATTCAAACAGTGCATCAAGACCACCTGTCTCTGATTCTCAGTGTCTGGGGCCCTAGCTGGAAAGATTCAAAGTCTGGGGCTGAGCCAATGGCAAAAAATAGAAATCATCTGGAAACATCTTTACTCACATGATTTACAGTTGATGCCACTATCAGCTTAGACCTTAGCTTGGCTGTTAGCCAGAAAACCTGCATGTGGCCTCTCTATGTAATATCTCATGTTCCTCAGTTGGGGCTTCCTCACAACATGGCAGCTCAGTAGAAATGTTATTGCCTTTTGTGACCTAGTTTCAGATGGCACATATTGTTACTCCTCCCAAATCATAAGTTTCCCAGGTTCGAGAGGTGGGAACAAAGATCCATCTCTCAATAGAAGGAGTGTCAAAATCATATTACAAAAAGAGCCTATAACATAGGAGATGTCATTGCAGTCGTCTTTCCAAGATAGAATCTCCCACACAGAGAAAAGATATAAATAAGGTCACAATGTAGTCATGAAATATTCAATTCACTAGGAAGATATAGTAATTTAACTCTGTATACATTAAATAATATAGCTTTAACATATGTGAAAGAAAACTAATGAAAATCACATGGAAAACTTGACAAAACCACCATCAAAATAGGAGTGTTTAATGTCTTTCAGTAAATTACAGATCAGATAGAAAAATTAATCAGGAAGAATATCAGAGATGTAAGTAACACAGTTAACAAGATTTTTAACAATTAGGTATATATAGGGAATAAACACAATTTTAGGGAGTGAAGTTATTTTTTCAAAAATTTTAGGGAATGAATATTTTTTAGGGAATGAACATATATAGAGAATGAACTTCACAGTTTAGGATATGATCCTTTTTCCCCAAAGACTGAATGCAAACCAAGGTATAAGGTGATCTCAAGAAATTTAAGTAAATGTGTATAATTCAGATCATGTTCTCTAACTGCAAAGGAATTAAGCCTAAAATAAGCAAGAAAAAGGGAGTTAAAAAATAAGATGTCACCAGGTTATAAACTTGAAATACACTCATACTTTAGAAGTATTTGTTGGTCAAGGAAAACATTCTATAGAAAAATAAAAAAGAACTGAAAAATAACAAAATATCACATATCAAAATTTTGTGATTCAGCTAAAATGATATTTAAAGAAAATGTATACACTGAAAATCTGGCACAAAAAAGAAAGGACAAAATTAGGGAGATAAGTCATCCAACAGATACAAGAGACAACACAATAATACAAGATACAACACAATAGATACAACAGACTACACAATAGAAACATAAAGAAAGAAAATAAACAGTCATGATAAAAGAAGCAATTAGTGAATTAGGCTTTAATAATATAATGGAAAAGATATAATGAATCATTAGAATTGTAAAAATTATAATTAAATCTTCAAGCTGTGCCAAGATTAGTACAAAAATAGAACTGCAAAAGTTGTGTGTGTGTGAGAAAGAGAGAGAGAGATGGGGATGAAAGGATGGATGGAGGAAGAGAAAAGAGAGAAATGGTTTAAAAGGAGATATCTATAGAGACAGCAGCAATCAAACAGCAAATAAAAAGCTATTATAATTTTCTAGCAAACATTTAGAGAAAGTTAAACAAAATAAGCGTATTCTTATAAAAATATATGTTCAAGAGGATATAGAAATATGAATAATTCTATAACCATTATAATTTAATCATTAAAAATCACTCCACAAGAATCACCAGGTTCAGAGAGAAAATGTTATTGAAAAGCATTAAAGAATACCTAAATGATGATATGTCATTTCTGCTTCAGTATGTCTACAAACTAAGTTCCAATCAAAATCTCAAGATTTTCATGTGTGTTCGTCTTTCTTGAGACAATTTGGTATGTTGATTCAAAATGCTAATGAGAATAAAAAGAATCAAGAATAGTCAAGAGCCTCCTGAAGAAAACAAATTGGACAAAATTTCACAATTAGCTAGCAAGATTTACATAAACTAAAATAATAAAGTAAGAATGCAGCAGGACACAAGAAGAACAAATTGACAACGGGGCAGACAAAGTACAGCAACACAGATCACTGTCAAAGAACGGGATATCCAACTGGTGCTGGAACATCTGGCTATTTACATGAGAAGAACTGAATACCTATCTAATTCATTCATAAAATTTAATTTCCAAAGATAATAAGAAACTCGGTATCACTTCAGAATATGATTTCTAGCTACAAAATGTGAACCATAAAGAAAATATTGACGAAGTCTAATAATTTGAGAATTTCTATTAACTAAAAGATGCTAAAAAGGGAGACTAATGAGAAAAATTTGTATACTGTGGTGTTTTGGCAAGTTACATGCAAAGGCTTAGTATCAAGACTAGACAGAGTACTACTATAAGAAGAGTAAACACAAATTACTGGAACAAGAAGAGCAGAAATCTTGAAGTGCTTCTCAGAAAAAAATAAGTGGCCTTTAAACATTTGAAAATATTATCAACCTTATTTGGAAACAAAAAATGCAAATTAAAACCACAATGAGATATAATTATGCCACAACATGGGCAAAAAATTTTTTTAAATGCATATCCAATTTTAATATGAATTAACAACAATAGGAAATTTCATCTGGTAATTATCATACAAAGCTGGTAGAGGTATTAATACATACAACGTATTTTGAAAATAATTGAGCATTATATGAATGAAGTGGAAGATCTATAAACTCAAAGAACCAGCGATTCTACTTGCATGTGTGCACCAAGAAATATATGCAGAAATTTTTATAGTAGCATTGTTTAAAATAGCAGGAAAAAACAGAGTAACGTAAAAGTCTGTAAATGGTAACATGGAAAAATAAAAATGATATCACACTATACAGCAATGAATATTACTGAATTACAGCCATATATTATCATAATTGAATTCCGCAAGCCAAAATCATTTTTAAAATTAAGTCATAGAAAACTATATACACCACAGTTTTCAAGCCAAAAACATGTAAAACCAAATGACATGCTGTTTAGGGACAGCTACATACATGGTAAAACTATAAAGAAATCTGGGGTATAATATATATAGCATTCACATTGGCAGGTACCTGTGTGAAAGGGTAGCAGAGAATATCCTGGGAAAGGGGCTTATAGAGGCTTCAAAGTTCTTAGTGGAGAGGTTAATATTTCTTTTATTGTTATTTCTTTTGCCTTACTAATTTGCACCAACCCACGATTTTATTGTAAAAATTCTATTTGCCTCAAGGCATCAATAATTTCATTAAAGTAATGGCCTGTGTTCTCACACTAGAAATATGCCCTTAATGAAATGACCAAGTAAGTACAAATTTACCTGCTTCCTGGCTTACACGTTCCTACTCAGCTTTTACATGGGTTTTCACAAAATACAGAGCTAATAATAACTGAAATTAAAGCAAACATAATTTTCTATTTGGTTTTGACAACTTCATATTCCTCTGAATTGAAAAAATATATACATTAATTATAGAAAATACATGCAACATTATATATATATATATATATACACACTTAAAATTAGGGATCAGATATACAATGTTTGAAATGTGGTATAAAGTATAAAAATATAGTATATTTTATAGGGTATACAATTATAAAACATTAAATAATGCAAATATATATTCTTAATTAACTCAACACAAATATGTATACAATTTACGCAATACTGTTTTGGTTTGAACAAACTTCAGTAAGATTGTTGCAATCCCTGTATCTTGGGAATACAAAGTATAGACTAACACACTTTTCTAATAGACTATAAATGTATTTTTGTCTTCAGAGAACATGATTTTATATTTGTGAAATAACAAGAAGGAATTGCCTTTTCTGTCATCTCTGTTCATCTTTTTTTTTTTCATCTAGAGGATGACGAGTATAGTTAGTTTTGATAACAGACATTATGGGAAAGATAGAAGTGGACAGGGCACTAGTACTAGCTAATCTTGCATACCAGCCATAGATGAAGAAAAGACTGGTACCTTAGAACTACAGTCCATCAACTGAGCAAGTTGGAGCTGAGGGGGGACTAACAGTGTTGACATAAGCAGGTCAGAGTGCTCTGCTAGGCTCTTCCAAGCTGTAACAAGGAATTAACATGAGCAGGGCCATGTGGCCCCTCCAGAGCAAAGATAGGGGCTAGAGAAATAGCCCATAGCAAATAGACTATGAATCATTTTTACCTATTGCACTTAAGTAAGATAAGAAACAGTCACCCAAACCTTTTCTATTGAAAAGACCCAGAGCCATAATTAAAACAGAAAAGATAATTGCTGTCCCCCGTTAAAACTTCAAAGGATTCAAAGTGATGAAATACTGAGAATGATACCTATTTATTTATATGTGTACTAAAAATAAAGAGTTTAGAGTTTACCAAACTAATGTATCTTGGATAATATTACTTTAAGACAATATTTTAAAATACAGGGGTTTCAAGGCCACATGAGTACATCCAATTGGAACTTTGAGGACATCTTCAGATATCAACTTGAGAATTTCTGTGGTAAAGAAACCTATCTACTTTTTCTAAACCAACAGTCACCAAATTAAAGTGACAAGTTTTTCTTCTGTATAATACTATTTACAGAACAGCATTAAACGATTTGGCTGGTCATTTGACTTGTAACCAGAGATATATAAAAGACTTGAGGCATGGAGAAGTTTCTAAGAGTCTAAGTTTTGAAATCTGACCTCTTTTGAACTCTAAGAAGCATAAAGAAAATGAAAGGAAGTTAAGTTTTATGGAGACTTGAAGTTTTAATTTTCTGAAAAAAACTTAAGCTTTCTGAATCCAAGCAGGAATGATTACAGACACACACATACATCATATGTATTATGCTTCAAATATTTGTTGAAATGAGGATGGGTATTGTGTGTATGTATACACATATGCTTTATGCTGTACTAGCCACTGTATACATAGATGATGAACAATAATGAAGTAGTCCTTGTCCTCATTAATTGCTATTCCAGGAGGAAGATAAATTTAAGAAAGCACAAATTTTAAAACTGAAATTTAATACATATATTAAAACCTCACTATTAATATTATAAGTAAAGCCAAAATTCCCCCAACCCCAGAAGGAGATGGAAACTTAGCAGTGTGCTTCCCACCCACATTTGTAAAGTAGGAGGAGGGACTGAGCAGAGGATAGGAACACATTGCAGTTTTATTATACCCAAATTTGGATTGTGTGGCCTTTTTTCAGTGTGAAATAGGAAATAGACACGGGACACATACAGAAGATAAAAGAGTCAAGGACTACTTTAGATAAATGGTGGCTAAGGAAAGCTGGCTGAAATGGAGACTTTTTATCTGAGATGTAATGAAAGAGAAAAATGTATTCATGTGTTTAATAATGGCAGAATGTTGTCAAGAAGCATTCTAGGCAGAAAAAAACACCCATAGTTAGACAAAGCATGGCATATTTGATGCATTAAGAAAAGCACTAATGTGACTAAAGAAATATGACAGGAAAGGCCAGATAGGCAGCCCTAAACAGCTGTAGAAGTAAGTTTGAATTATATTTCAAGTGCATTGGGAAGCCATTGAAAGATTTTAAGCAATTGGGCAGCATAATCTCAAATACATTTTGCCTACAAATAGATAATGAATTGATATGGCAAATATGAAGTCAAACACTACTCTGCAGGTGGTTGCAGCAACCCAGGTAAGAAATAATCGTGGGCTTAAACGAGGTGAGGTCATTCGCTAGTAGTTAAAAGAAGATGTGGCCTGGTGTGGTGGCTCATGCCTGTAATCCAAGCACTTTGGGAGGCAGAGGCAGGAGGATCACCTAAGGTCGGAAGTTTGAGACCAGCCTGACCATCATGGCGAAACCCTGTCTCTACTAAAAATACAAAATTAGCCAGGTGTGGTGGTACATGCCTGTAAACCCAGCTACTCAGGAGAATCGCTTGAACCAGGGAGGCAGAGGTTGCGGTGAGCCGAGATCGCATCATTGCACTCCAGTGTGGGCAACAAGAGCGAAACTCCGTTCTCAAAAATGAAGATGTATAAAATAGAAGGCGGGGCTGTAGAAGTGGGAAACTATGAAATCATCTGTGAGAATAGAAAAGCAATCTTACTAGAGAAATAAAGTAGGGAGACCTCAATAATGTTAACTTAATTGAAACAAGGCAGCTGAATGTTGCGGCATTCTCTATCTATATTGGCTGTTGAAGTGAAGTCAAGGAGGCTGAACTACAAGCTCATCCAGGATGGAGCTTACTAGTGCTGTATGATGAAAGAAACTAGAGGAAAAAGAATTGAGAATACTTCTAAGAGAATTATTGAAGTAAAGTATCTCAGAATCTAGGTGATCAAAAAGGAAAGAGAAGTCAGAGGGGGCTGATAGATAGAAAGGACAGTAATGAATAAGAAAAGAAGCTTCCAGCCCTCACAGTTAGAGATGCATGAAGATATGACAAAATAAAAGCTCCTACTTGAGAAAATTACAAAGGAAATGCATTTTTAAGGTTTAATTAAGGCAAAAAATGTGGAGGGATTGATTTGAAAAAAAGATGTGTATGTTGGGCAAGGGGATACCTGGTCACTGAGCTAGCTAGCATTCCAGAGATGGGAGGTGGATGGACACTTGGGTCTGTTTCAGAGATGTCCAAAGTAGTGTGGGAATGATGATCACTATAAAAAGAGATGCCCAAGAAGGGAATATAAGAATAATTCTTATACTAACCAAGATAAGTGTGGACAAGCAGACCGACTGCTGTGTGCACAAATGCTTCTGCCTGTTTATGAGATGGCATTTCTCTGATGCTTATTTGTGCCCATGGGATGTTGCCAGCTTTCTGAGCAGGCTCCATGTGGGATAATAGCAGTTCTAAGCAGCAGTTCCCTGTGGATAGGCATAAGGTCATGGTGAGATTTCTTGAAGCTCCCGAGCAGCTGTTCATAGAAGTTTGGAACAGCAAATTTTTGAGGCTTTTCAGGGTTTGAACTCTCAAAGTGAAAACCATCCAGTCTTGCTTCCACCCTTCAGATTCTCCCTCCACTCCTCTAACTGAAGGATCTACCTACAAGATAATTCAAACCTATGATTTACCCACTTAAAGTAAACCAAAGGTTACCAAGACATTGATTCCTTATCTGTCTTACATCAGAATCATCTTTTGGAAAATAAAAATCATGGGTTCTATCAATTTTGCATCATAATTTCTGGAGATTAATATATTTAACCTACTCGAATCAGAATTCCCTGGCAGAATTGATATGCTTAAGAAGATTCCCCTTTAATTCTTATGGAGCAGGATCTACATTGTTCAACACACGGAAATTTCAAACTAGATGAGATTTTTAAAAGGCTTTCATGATCTAGGCCCTGGCTACTTCTCTGTCTGTTGCCATTCAATACATCTAGCTTGACTTTCAAGCAATACCAGTCTACTTTGGCTTTATCAAACAGATATAGAATCCTGGGCTACAGGGTGTAGTTAAAAGTTTAGCATTGCTATTGAGAAATCAAGTCGCACCTGACCCCTGTGCACCAAGTGCACTAAAGATTCATTGCAAGTCTTTGCCTCAGCATCCTCCACATTGCACTAAATAATCTGAGTGTCTATTTTTCCCCACTAGGTTTTCAATTTGTCAAAGATAAGGAGGTAGTTGCCCACTGCTTTGTATCTTCAGCATTTAACACAGTCCCTGGCATGCATATTGTTTGTTTGATGCTTAAATAAACTAAACTGAAGAATGTTATACTTAAGTGAAAGATACATACAATTAAAGTATTACTGGTATGTATGCTCTGGAAAAAGACATGTGATGGTTAATACTGAGTGTCAACTTTAGTGGACTAAAGGATGCAAAGTACTGTTCCTGGGTGTGTCTGTGAGGGTGTTGCCAAAGAAAATTAACATTTCAGTCAGTGGACTGGGAGAAGCAGATCCACCCTTAATCTGGGTGGCACCATCTAATCAGCTTCCAGCACAGCTAGAATAAAGTAGGCAGAAGAAAGTGGAATGAGCAGAATTGCTGAGTCTTCCAGCCTTCATCTTTCTCCCCTGCTGAATGCTTCCTGCCCTCCAAAATCAGATTCCAAGTTCTTCAGCTTTTGGATGCTTGGACTTACACTGGTGGTTTGCCAAGGGCTCTTGGGCCTTTGGCCACAGACTGAAGGCTACACTGTTGTCTTTCCTATTTTGAGGTTTTTGGACTTGGACTGACTTTCTTGCTCCTCAGCTTGCAAATGGTCTACTGTGGGACTTCACTTGGTGATCCTCTGAGTCAGTACTTCTAAATAAACTCCCCTTCATACTTACATCTATCCTATTAGTTCTGTCCCTCTGCAGAACCCTGACTAACACAAGCTATAAGACACTCTCAGCATTGGTAAGGAATTCACAACTTAGGTTTGAATATAGGGTTAAAGATAAGAGGAAACGTCACAAAAGATGTGAAAGAAAGAAATCAATGTTTGAAAATTTTTAAACTCAATTTGGAAACGTTCATGTAAGAGTAGAGAAATGTGTCAATCAAGAATGACTGTCTATTTAAGGGTAGGGAAATGATAAAAAATGAAGCATTGAAGAAGCACAAACGGCTGCTAATGATTGCTCAGAAACAGTCAGATTGAGCTCTGTGGCACTATGTTTAGGGTATATTTTCACATTTTTATTCCCTTCTTATTGTAGTTATTTTAACCTTTTTATTCCCTTCTTATTATAGTTTCAACATCAGCATCTACCCTGTTTACTTGGTCCTTTGCAAAACATCTACTCCTAAAATGTAGCACCTATTGGTAGAAAAATAAAGGGATTTGAAAATAACAAAAATGTGTTTGAGCCCTGCTTCCTCCATTTATTAGCTTTGTTTTTCGCCATTAATTGACTTCTGAATTTCCTCTGAAACTCACTTTGCATAAAACAAGAAGAATGATTCCTACTTTGCCACTGAGGGTTTGCAAAGATAACATGAGAAAACTTGTGAGAATATGATTAATAAACAGAAAAATGCTTTACAAATGTAAAATCCTCTTATTTTTGTTCTATTCTCATTTTGTGTCTGTTTTGTATTATATTCTGTTTTTCCTGAAAATTTTCTAGTATATAGCTATAGTTTTTAGTAATTATCTAAATTGTTATTATATTCAAATAGTTAGCTATTTAAATAATGTGGAATTTAACACAAATTTTCTGAAGCACACAATATATGAAATATATTTTCTTTGGTTATGAAATTCATAGCCAAATGGATATCTACAAAACTCAATAACAATGCAATACCATAATACAATAAAATACAATAATCACAATACTTTGCATATTCATTTTTTTCTTAAGTTTTCACTTAAGGTGCTTTGATTTTTTTGCTTTTTGAATTCTTTTTAAATATTTTTCAATTGATATATATTTGTATGTATTTATGAAGCATATGTGATATTTCGTTGCCTGCATAGAATGGTTAATAATTAAGTCAGAGTATTTAGGGTACCCACTGCCTCAAGTATTTATAATTTCTGTGTGGTGGGAGCATTCAAGTCCTCTCTTCTAGCTATTTTGAAATACACAGCACACTACTGTCAACTATAGTTACTCAACTCTGCTATCGACCATTAGAATTTATTCCTTCTGTCTAACTCTATGTTTGTACCCACTAGTCAATCTCTCTTCACTCCCCACTACCCACACATATTTCCCAGCCTCTAGTACCTATCATTCTATTGTCTAACGCCATGAAATCAGCATTTTTAGCTCCCATATATCAGTGAGAACATGCAATATTTGTCTTTCTGTGCTTAGTTTATTTCACTTAACATAATGACCTCTAGTTCTATCCATGTTGCTGCAAATAATATGATTTCATTGTTTTTATGATTAAGTAGTCAATTGTGTACCTTCTCTTTATCCATTTATCCATTGATGGACACCTAGATTAATTCCATGTCTTGGCTATTGAGAATATTGCTGCAATAAACATGAGAGTGCAGGTATTCCTTTGATATATTGATTTTCTTTCCTTCAGATAAATATTCAGTACTGGAAATGCTGGATTGCATAATTTTATTTTTAGGTTTTTTTTTTTTTTTTTTTGACAAATGTCCTTACTGTTTTCTATAGTTGCTGTTCTAATATTCTTTCCCAGTAGCCGTATATAAAAGTTCCATTTTCTTTGCATCCTTGCCACCATCTGTTTTTTTATTTTTATTTTTATTTTTTTATTTTTAATAGTAGTCATCCTAACTGGGGTAACAGGAGATCTCATAGTGGTTTTGATTTGCATTTTCCTGATGATTAGTAATGTTGACATTTTTTCATATACCTGTTGGCCATTTGTATGTCTTCTTTTAAGAAGTGTCTGTTCATGTCTTTTGCCCACTTTTGAGTGGATTTATGTTTCCTGTTGCTTGAGTTCTGTGTATATTGTATTAATCTCCTTTCAGAAAAATAGTTTGCAAATATTTTCTTCCATTCAGCAGGTTTCACCCTGTTATTTCCTTTTCTGTGCTGTTTCTGTGAAAAATGACATTAGTATTTTAATAGGAATTGCATTGAATCTGTAGTTTGCTTTGGGTAGTATGATTATTTCAGTGATGTTAATTCTTTCCATCCATGAACATAGGATGTGTCTGGTTTTGGTATCAGGGTAATGCTGGCCTCATAAAATGAGTTTGGGAGAATTATCTCCTCTTTAATTTTTTAGAACAGTTTGAGGAAAATTTATGTTCTTCTTTGAAAATTTGGTAAAATTCAGCAGTGGAATCATCCAGTCGTGGACATTTTCTTATTGGGAGACTTTATTACTGATTCAAATTTGTTACTCATTATTGGTCTTTTCAGGTTTTCTACTTCTTTTTTTATTAAATCTTGGTAGGTTGTATGCATCTGAGACTGCATCTATTTCCTCTACATTTTTCAGTTTGTTAGTGTTTAGTTATTCATAATAGTCTCTAATGATCTTTTGTATTTCCATGGTATCAGTATCATACACCTGGCCTTTTTTCTGTTTGTTTCTTATTGTATTTATTTGGGTCTTCTCTCTTTTCTCTTAGTAGTCTAGCTAGTGGTATATCAATTTTGTATATCATTTCAAAAAAACCAATTTTGGGGTTTTCATTTCTGTATCTGGATGCCTAAATCTCTAACTGGACATGAAAACTTTTCATCTATTATTTCGTTAAATAGTTTTTCTATCCATTTTATTTCCTCTTCACCTTCTGATACACACAAAATTCAAATATTTGGTCACTTTATGCTGTCCCATATGTCACATAGGCTTGTTTTAATTTTTTTTAATTATTTTTGTTTGACTGAGTTACTTCAAAAGACCTATCTTCAACTTTTGAATTTTTTTCTTCTGCTTGATCTAGTCTGTTGTTGAAACTTCTGAATCTATTGCATATTTTATTCAATGCATTCTTCAGTTACAGAATTTATTTTATTTTTATGATATCTATCTCTTTAGTAAATTTCTCATCCATATCTTCAATTGTTTTTCTAATTTCTTTGGATTAATTTTCTGAGTTCTACCGTATTTCACTTAGTTATTTAATATTATTATTTTGAGCTCTTCTTCCAAAATTTTAAAGATTTCTTTTTGGTTGGAATCTGTTGCTGGAGAGATACTGGGGTTTCTTAGAAGGCATCATGTTGCCTTGCTTTTCCCATGCCTTTCTCCTGTGCCCTTACATCTGCATGTCTGGTTGAACAGTCACTTCTTTTAAATTTTTGAATTTCTTTCATAAGGGAGGAGTTTTTTCCTACTGATATGTCTACGCTGTTGTATGGGTAAGGCACTTAGGCTTTGATTCTGGATACCTGCAGTAGTATACTCTTTGCATGATCTCAGTGTAAACAATCACAGTGTCAGTAGGGTCTATGTTTCCTCAGTGTCTTAGTGTGTGGTTATTAGTGGAGGCCATGGTGAAGTTTTGCTGTGGATGAGGAATCGTAGGTAGGCCAATTCGTGGGCCCCAGTGGTGGCCTTAGTGGGCCTACTGTGCCTGTTCTTGGGCCCGAGAGCAGTGTACCCTGGCACCAGTGTTAGCACTTCTGGGCAGGTCAATTTTTGGACCTCCTTGCTCAGGTGCCAGCAGTGACACTTGTGAGCTGTGTGGGTTGGCAGATAGTTGGGTCCCTGAACAATGGACGTGGCATGGAAAATGGCAATAGCAATGGTGGGATAATTCTCTCACTTTCAAACAGTCTGCACTGATATTGGCAATAGCTGCTTTGTGCTGGGTAGGCCAGGCCCCAGGCCCACTGGTGGAATATACAGGTGGATGCTAGCTGTAGTGGTAGTGGTGGATTGGGTTGGCTCCTTCTTAGACCCCAGGAGAGGTAATCATGTGTTAGATGGGCCATGACAGTCCCGAAGCCGCTGAAAGGCATGCTTAGGCACGAGTGTGGATGTGGGGGAAGGGTACATTCAGGTGGAGCATGCCTGTCCTCAGATCCCCCAGTGGTGTGTGCAGGGCCTCGTTGCGGCAAACAGGAGTGAGGTGACCCCAAGTCCTGGCAAAAGGCTGAGAGAGGGGAAGGAGCAGCTGTGGTTCTGTGCTGTTGTGCTACTGTGCTGCTGCCCTGTTGATGAGGAGGCTGGGGTTGGTTTCAGTGGCAGTAGCTGTAAATAAACAGCTGTGGAACATGTGCTTTGGCCCAGGGTGGCAGCTTCAATAGGGTAGCCTTTCCCAGGACACTTTTAAATGTGTGTAGGTTTTGCTACTGGGGATAGCTACAGTGGGAATGCGGACTGCTGCCAACAGCTGACACTTCTGCCCTATTGACAGCAACCAGCAGCCATGCCTGTTTCTAAACAAGGAAATTCAACTGGGCTCTAAGAATGTGGAGATGCAAGGGCTGTTGTACCCCAGAACCCAGTAGATTCTGGCTAGCCTGTGCTCTCAAAATAGCACTGTGCTGCAGCTGCTTGGAACTCAAGGATGTGTGGAACCCAGCACGATTTCCCTCTCTGAAGCAATGTTATCTCATGGTCTCCAGGCAGCTCTTAGGGCCCACAAGTGTGGAAGGGTGCAGGCATCCACATGGGAATGTGGACTGCTGGGGCATCACTTACTGACCCTTTCCTGGCAATGGGGAGCTTCTCCAGGCTCCCAGCCAATCCCAGCCAAGCAAGCTGCCTCACTTCTCTGTCTTTCCTCGCCTTAGGTATTTCCTGTCTCTGCTCGTTGAACTCCAGCATTCTCTCTTAGATGACCTATTTGAAGTGTGATTATCTACTTGATATTTTGGTTCCTCTTTGTGGAGGGGTGAATACCAGATGCCTTGCTTCTTCTCAGCCATCTTGAAGATCCTCCTTGAAAAAACACTTTTAATTTCTTCTTCTATGAACTTGAAATTTCAGGGAAAAACATATATATCAAGCTGGTGATAGAGTAAGTTTTAACATAATAATTCTCATTAATCATGAGAAAATAATTATCATTTTTAAAGTATTAATTTGTACTTTCTACACATTATTTTTAAGGCTTCATGTTTGCCAGACACTATACTAAGGACAAAGGATAGAGAAATAGCATGAGAAAAATGCTCACCACCAGCAGGAGGCATACAACATATAACAATAAATAATTACAGTAAATGAGATAAATCTGCCTGGTAATACAAAAAATAAAACCACATAGATGCAGATACTGACATTTGAAACTCAGAATTAAGGAAAATCATACTTTTAAAAGGCAAGATATAAAAAGCCTAAGATCCTAACTACATTTCAAAGTCAGCCATCTGGCTATCTCATGACATGTCACTTGCTTTTTGAATGCTAGTTCCCAATCCATTCAGATTTAGATTATTTAAACCTGCTTTATTTGTTCAAATCAGGCCCAGATAGACTGATTTACTTTTTTTCTAAAGGAATAACACTGTACTTAACTTGAATAAATTTAATAGGCAAGAAGATGATGCTATTGACATGAATAAAGCCAACGTTAAAATAAAACAAGAATTCTTACTTTAAAAGAAAGTTGAGATATTAATCTAATATACATAGTTATATTTCATAACAGATAGAATGACAAAGTACTTACTTCTTTGTTATGTTGTTTAAACCCCGAATAGGAAATTCATAGAATTAAACTTCAGTAATGAAATGTTTATTTGATATAATACCTAACATACCCTTTCACTAATAAGAAGCTATCTTTCAGATCTCAGATGGGTCTGCTTCAGAGACATGTGGCTCTGACAGATAGACAGACAGTCATGCCTTGCCAAGCAGGCTAAATCTTAGAGTGCGGTATCCACAAGTGAGCGGAAGTCAAACTTAGAAAGATAATTTTGGCAGCTCAATAAAACCCTGGAAAACTTGTTTGTAGAGGTTGTTAGGATTATTATTTCTTGCAATCCAACACGTTATTAGGGCAGTTTACTAAATTTTGTAGGTTTTGCTTTCTATCATTTTAAGCATTATTTATCAGAAACAAATTGTATTTCTTAATGGTTACTCTAAGTACTGAAACAGAAATCTTGTTCCACTTCACTCTTACAGTTAAGAGTGAAAAAAAAAAAAAAAAAAGAAGTGGCTTTCCTTTGTTTCACTCAGCCACAAGCATAAAGAATCTTTTCTAATCAATATTTGTGAAGCCACCTAACAAATTTCCTTAATACTTATATTCAATTTTGTATGAAAGAAGTGTCTGACATATAGTAGGTAATTAGTCGATATATATTAGACAAATGAGCAAATATCCACAGAGCTACCTTAAATAATAAGACAGTATGAAAAAATGATGGCAAAAGCATACTTATAGTGTGAAGAGAAGACTGTTGCATGATCAGTTGAGGCAGAAAAAATTAAAATTTGATTTAGTCTCACAAATAAGATTTTTTAAACCAGTTCTATCGCACCACTGTGCTTCCTTTAGTAATGAAAAATGGAAAGGCTTTGCCTTGTCTCAGTACTGTGCAGAAATGACAAGGAGCTCTTGCTACAGATCACAAACAAAAGGATTCAAAGATATATTACTAAGACAGTGCCAAGCCAACTGCTGTCTCTATCCACAAAATGTATATGACTAAATATAAAATCGATTTTTGAAATAAGGGCCATCTCTTCCCCAAATAATTACTGTATTAAAACCAATGTCATTTTGGTGGAGAGCAGGCAGGTGAAATATTTAGCTGATGACAGTCTTATCACATTACAGTCCTTTTGCTGTTGCATATTTCTCCCTTTGTTCTTTGCCTTGATAAAGCTGAACAGTAGAATGTTAACACAAGCCTCAAAAGTTCAATTTCCACCTCATATAATGTGTTTGACTTAAAAATGACATACTTGGCAATAACCTGCTTCATCACTATTAATCATTATATTTTCTTTGAATTTGTCTTCAAAAATCACTTCTACTGTCTGTATCACACATTCGAGGACTTTACAGTTTTTTCACTTTCTTATCTTTACTTTTGTTATTTCTTACTGTGACTTTTTAAAATAAGAATCTTGAAACGATCTATGTAAAAGAAAAGCAATGCATAAAATATGAGCATACCTTCCAGCAACTTAGGTCACCCATATTATTGTGGCACAGCATAAAAATGTAAGACCAAATGGTTGAATTGGATTATAATCAGGATTGCTTCTAGAAAATCACAAAGTTTATCATCATTAACAGTGGTAAAGTTAGAAAGGCAATTCAAACTTAGAAATGTATTTTTTAATGGTACATAGGAAAAATGCACAATGCACTAGATATTGAATTTTCCCTGACTTGGGAAAAGTTACAATCGTTTCTAATTTTCTTTTATGTAATATATGACCATCTGAGATCAAGCAAATAGAAATTTCTAAATGTCAATGTATAAAATATTTTATAAACAAAAGACACAGCCAGAAAGTCTGCTGAATTTCAGGAAATGTTCTCTAGACTCTAAAATTGAAAAGGCAGTGTACTATTATAGCATTAATTACAGCCATCAGAATAGAAAAATATTTCTTTAAGACTTTCTGAATTAAAAGAAGTATGATTGACACAAACTTCTCTGCTTTTATGGTAAGCTATTAAATGATAATGAAATTTGATAATCGAATTTCAAATTTGATTATCAAATTTCATTATCATCTAACAGGAGCATTTTTACAAACATTTTTCCAATACCATTGCATTGTTTGTCTCAAAATACTTTTACTGTGTGGATCTTCCTTTTCATTGTAGGAAAGGGAAGACCTGGGGTCCCTGCCAGAGCATTGATGCCAGTAATGGGGTAGGAGTCTCTAAAGGGCGTGCAGCAAAAGACAACCAAAACCTACCCCTGTGTGAGTGACTAGGCAGTTCTGGACTTTGGGCCCCATCTGACGCAAAAGGCTTCCAGTTGAGGATGGAGTTAAAGGCATAGGCAATCTAATGCACAGAAGAGCTAAGAAAGACTCATGGAAACAATGGTGGGCAGGAACCAGAATGCCTTTCTATGGTTACTACTGCAGCAATGTTTAGAAGCTATGTAAGAGTCTGTACAGTCACAGGCTGGAAAAAAAAATGTTCTTCAATTAATAAATACACTGGGAAGAATGGCCATTAACAGTAACCATAATTTGTGGTTGCATGAGTGCTAGAGGTTTGTGAAGCTTAGAACAGACACTGAGAAAGACTATCATCCTTGCCTTCTCAAAGCCATCCAAGTGTCAACTGCAACTTTTCATAGCTGTGACAAGCTTTCCACAGCCATAGCTGGTGAGACCTGAGACCAGTGCCATGAAGTAAACTGATACTTTCCTGGTTTCTTCTGCACAGGGCAACCAACAATTCTCCTTCCATTTCTTTGATTGTCCTCAATAATTCTGAAATATTGGAAAGTTCAATCAAATATAGCTTGCATCAGCAGCAGCCCACCACACTTATTATATGCCTGCTCACATTCATTTAAATAGATCTCTTCCACATTCTCTGAATCAAAATTACCTGCTCCAGTAGTCATGCTACCAGTGTCTTTAATCTCAATATTAACACGCACTGCTTTCCATTATCTGTCTGACAAGTGATTCTCAGGTGATTAGCATGCCCTCAAATCTATTGTGAAGATTTACACCATTGGGCCAAGATCACTGAAATATGACTCCTGATCCTGAGAGAGCAAATGGCCTCAGAGGCCTTAGTTCTCAGGTAGTCATCCTTATGTCACTGCCTTAGACCACTGAGCAGTGTTTTCTAACCAAGATTGAAACATTTCTTTTACACTTAGGGCAAATTTTTGGTACATAATTCTTTCTGACATAGGCAAACAGTCTGTGCTGCCTACCCCTGTATGTGAGCTCTACTTTGAGGGGTAGATAGCCTAAGCCTCTATCTAATGCTTTTGTTCATTATGCATCATCTTTCAAACCCAACCTGCCCAGTCCACTAGTAAAATTCAAATCAGCAAGGACTTCACTATCCACAGCTCACATCTTCACAGTAGGTCTCCAAATCAGTTGTCTCCCATTCCAGTGTCTGAAATCAATCTACGATGCATATTCTACCGGCACAAAAACTGTAAAAGCTTGAGTTGAATGTCTTAGTGCCAAACATAAATATTTGCTCAAATTATATCGTTAAATCACAACTCAATACATTTACAAACTAAATAAATTCTTATGAAATTATATTGCCTTTACTATGTGTGATGAGCTCTGGTATAGTTTTATCTTCGATTATACTATACACTTGTCTACATTATTTCATTTTTTAAATGCTAAGCAAAACCCATTAAATCAATTTCACAATCTACTAAAAAATTCTTCTTTGACATGGAGAATAAAGAAATAGCATTTAAAAATGAATGATAATGATAGTAAATAATATTTTTATATTTAAATATATAACACAGTCAAGTCTACATTGCGGTAGTTTTGGTTCAGAGGAATTTTAGATTTCGTTTGTGCACATAGAATTTCAGTGTCTGGCAGCAGATGTTGTAAGAATGTATATATATTATTTCTAAATGGTACCCGAGGATTTTGCAGAGAGATGAATATTTCAAAAACTAAAAAGAAAGGAGAGAATGTTTTTCTGTACCAAAATGTATAACACATGGCTGAATAACATTAGACAGAATATTTAAAATAATAATTGTCTTAGAAAATCCAGGAATACTGTTTACCAAAATGATAGAAAAATGTTTTCATATTTAAAATGAATTTCACATTTATACTTTAAATCACTGCCCGATTTCTAGTACATTAACATTCCAGATGCTGCAAATGTGCTAATACAAAGTCATGTAAACGTATGGGTCAGGGAGTTCATTTGGCATTTCTCTGGGCATTAGCACAAAGATACTTGCTCCTTTCAATATAGTCTGTAATTCATTTAAGTATTACAATTTCAGCTCTCAATTAGGTTTTCAAATCTTAGTAATTTGATGAATTTTCTTACCATCATGTCTTACTTTTAATAATTTAGTCCCTGACTCCACTTCTTGATTTTATGGGATGTTATCATGGCCTACTCACTGATTTTTAATATGCTTTTCATATTTGTATATATATGAATCTTTAGAGCATTTAGCATTTTCACTATCGATATTATATGAATTGGAAGTGTTTCTAATTCTTTACTGCAGAAATTAAGTATTCATGAGATTAGATGAAAGGTATGAATTATAATTCTAGTTTATTAATAAAATAGCCTGAAACATTCTTCATATCCTTATCTGAAAAAAAACATGTTCAAAAGCTTCATGTCCTTGGTGATCATTTATTTTTATTTCAAAATCAATGTAGATGTAAAGTTATATCATTAAATTTAATTTCCCCAGTGGAAAGAACTTAGGAGGAAAATAATCCCGTTTTAAGAACTTTTACCACTTTCTACTTTCCCCATCTCTTTTCCTAAAAAAGAAAATCAACTTAAAAGAGTTAGTGATAGAAGTTTGCTTTTGTAAAACTTATAGAAGATATAATCCATACAAAATGAATATTAAACATTTGAATATGTTTAGGAAAACCTTGAAATGAGCTCTTCTTAATGGTTATAATGGATCTATAGGTAAATTATTTCACTTCCTTATATTTCTAAGAAAGAAAACTGGCAGTTGAGAGTAGTTACCTGTTGAAATGGAGACTTTTAAAGAATATTAGAAAATTAACAATAATAAATGTTTATGAGGTGATGATAATGAATATATAAACAACTTCTGATTGTTCAAAATATTTCATGGTTAAATAATATGACAAAAATAATACTGTATACTTAATAAATCCTGCTCTGTAGCAGATTTATTTCTCTTAGAGTAAAATACTAAATAAGCAAAACAACAGAACTTAAGGTTCTAGCCAAGATGAAGTAACTCATTCCTCTCCCTCACAGCTAAATAACACTGTACATAACACAACAAAGAACTGTAAAAAAACTCTGCAAGGTAGAAAGAAGAAGGAAAACTAACTAGAACCTCAGAATTTGAGGAATGACACTGCAGGGAGTTCCTTGGGTTTTCTTAATGCTACCAGTAACTCTACGATAGGATACTACAGAAACCCCCAACCCAGAGCTACCAATAGGCATAGGTAAAAATAAGCTTTAAGAAAAGCCTGCTCTCTCTGAACAAAGCGGCAGCAAAAGGGTGGCCTACTATACCAAAAGTGCCCTCCAACTCTCCCCTTGTAGTTCCAGCAAGGCCAAAAGGGAGCTCATGTTCTGCCAATTCTTGATCCCAGGGAAGCAGGCAGTATATTTCTATATCCCTACCAGGTAGGGTTGGTGTCTAATCATTATCTAGATAACTAATCATTTCCTTACATCACTGAGTTATGTGAACTTCTACTGATTGATTAATTACCATTCATTATTTAGAGACTTCTATAGATAATAACCTCTAATAATTAAATTAGATTAAATGTAACAAGGGAATTAAAATGTCCCTCTCATGGCCCTACCACACTCATCCAACAAATAAAATCAATATGTCATTTGCTGATGATGCAGCAGTGAACAAAATGCAAGGTGTCTACAAGGAAAGGCAGAACACAGTCAAGAAAATATGCAATATACATAGTATATATGATGCTGAGTATCAAGGAGAAAAAAACATATAGCATCGAATAAAAAAATAAAGTATTCAGAAAAAGAGGATAGAATTAAGATTTTTAGATAGGGAAGATTTCATTCAGGGGATATCATTTAAGTAAAGACTTACGGAAATGGGAGAACCAGGTGTGGAGATAACTAGAGGAAGACGCTGAGAGAAATATGTCTTATATATTCAAGGAGCGGACTGCTGAGGGAGTGAATAGTAAGATTTAAGAATTGGAAGCTATCAGTCAGTAACTGTAAGAACTTTGAGTAACTGTAAGTAACTTTGACTTTAATTTTGATTGGCAATGGAAGCACTTAAAGTATTTTTAGCAGAAGGGTGACATGATCACTTCACATGTTAATTTGATCACTTTGGCTGCTCTGTTAAGAACAGACTATAACAAGTCAAAGGCAGAGGGAGCTATTCCAATAATCGGGCATAATATGATAATTGGTTGGATTAGGAACTGTTAGTCTTATAGTTCGAGGGCTGTGATTGAAGATAGATCCACTTTGATGCCCTGATAGATTAAGTATAGAATGTGAGAGAAATTAAGGTATGTAGGCTGACTCCAGGTATTTTTACCTGGACAGTTAGGCTATGGAACTTCCATTTTTTGAAATGAGGAGAACTATGATAGGCGCAAGTTTGTGGGAATTTTTTGTCTCTTTTTTTTTTCACCCCCTTTAGGCTACGTTTTCGATTTTGTTTTTGGTGCTGGGATAGGCAGGACGTTTCAGGAAAAATAAAGAGGAACCAAATGCAAATGAAATAGCCAGAAGAGTAAAAGTAAAATAAAATAAGCATAATGACTTGGGAAACAGATGAAGAAAGTATTTTAGGGAAGAGGGAGTGTTGACTGTTTAATGCTGCTGAGATCTCAAATAAAATGAAGTCAAAAATTTACGATTAGATTTGCTAACGTGAAGGTCATTGGTGACCTTGACATAGAGTAGCAGGGATAAAAGACTGACTGATATAGAGTCAAGAGGGAATTGCTAGAAATTGGAAACACAAGAATGGAAAATTAACATGAAGAGAAAGGGAGTGTAGACAGCATGAATAAAAGTAGTACCAGCTCAGGTTTATTGAGCCTTTTATATGTGCCAACATAAGTACTTTATGTATTTTGTTCCACTGAATCCTTATTACAAAGCTCTGAGATAAATATTATTACTATCCACATTTTATGGATGAGAAAATAGGTACATCAAGGTTAGGAAATTTGTCCAAGACCACAGAGAAATGACATTTAAGCTCTATGTTATGCCGACCAATGTTCTAAAATTGTATTGCTTAGAACATTTTTGCTTATTTGTTGGACTTAAAGCAAAGAGGTCCATCAACAAATCTCATATAGCAGGAAGTCTGGTGTTACATGGTTATAGGTTTAGTTAACTCAGCAACTTAATGTCAGAGGTGCTGTTTGGTTCTTTGCAAAAAGTCCATAGCAGCTTTTAAAAATCACATTTTCATA
Source organism: Alouatta palliata (assembly GCA_004027835.1). NCBI lineage: Eukaryota > Metazoa > Chordata > Mammalia > Primates > Atelidae > Alouatta > Alouatta palliata. Next base: position 51,595 of record PVKV010006103.1, read on the forward strand.
TGACAACACTCGAAAGTTGGAAGGGCAAGGAGATTCTCTCAGTGAGTATTTTATAAAGTGAGAAAACTTAGCTAGAATTCTCAACTTTTGTGCCTTATTGGCTAAAATAGAATAATTTACTAGAGTGCTCACTGCAAGGGAGACTGGGAAAACTAGCCATGCAGGCTTTTCTACCTTTGTAAGGAGAGCTGAGCCACATCAGCAGGGAGAAGGAAGTGAAGAATGTCTATACTGAGTTAAGAAATGCAGATCTGTCTGAAAGAACATTCAGGGCACACATACAGAGAAAAGCATGATATAACATGCAGCTAAACCTATTGAGTAAAGAGACAGCCAGAACTTTGAGAGAGTATTACAAAGGAGTGGCAAAGACTCTAAGCTAGATTTAGTATAAAATGTGAGAATTTTGGTCACCAAGTAAGTGGTCTAAAATATCCCAGGGCTGATCAATATAGAAAAGGCACTGGAAGATGACCCACTATTCACTTACGCAACTTGTGCGTTTATCCACTCAGTCCTTCTCATTTACCACAGACATTCATGATTCAAGTTTGCTTTATAGTCAATGCCCTCACAAAATTTGTAGTTCAGTATGGTTCCAGAGGTTGAAATTGTGTTAAAGTCAATTATAAGAAAAGATGTGTGTGCTCTGGGATTATCACACTATTTATATGCTTACCCCTTCACATTTCTCAGGTTTTAACCTAAATATCACTTCCACAGCAGGCCCTCTCCTGAGCACTTTGTACCTTTGATGAGTTTCTCCTCTGTTCCATTGCATATGCCTTGTCTGATTATCTTAGAGCCCCTATTTGGGTATGTTTTCTCTATATGTCACCAAACACATTGAATTTTAATTTCATCATTTGTGTATTGGATTAGACTAGATCTTCAAGGCCTATTTGAGAGTAAACATTCTGCTAATAATTTAAGTGGGAAAACAAGGTAATTAAATAAACCAAATATAAAAATTTGCAATTTTTTTGGGTATTACTCCACCTGTACCAAAAGATGTTTTTGGTTGACTCCCCTGTTGTCCACCTAGATTTCTTATTAGGAAAATTTGAAAGGAAAGGGGAGATAGCTACCCTTGAAATCTAACTGGAGGAAGGTATTAATGACAAAGAGTTATTTGTAATGTAGATACTAAATAAAGAAAAAAGAAAATTTAGTGTTTATGGATTAGAAGACTCAATATTAGTAAAATATCTATACTACCCAAAACAATCTACAGATTCAATTCAACCTGTAACAAAGTCTCAATATCATTTTTTACAGGAATTGGGAAAAAAAAAAACCCTAAAATTTTTATGAAATCTCATGGGACCCCAAGTAACCAAAACAATCTTGAGAGAAAAAAAAAAAAAGAAAGCTAGAGGCCTCAAACTTCCTGATTTCAGAACATATTACACAGCTAGAGTAATCAAAAAGGTACGAGATATACAAGAGAAAGAATAGTCTTTTCAACAATTGATGGTGGAAAAATTGATTATCATTATCCATGTGCAAAAGAAAGAAGCTGGACCTTCATCTTAGACCATCTAGAAGAAAAAAAACTTGAAATGAATTAAAAACCTAAACATAAGACCTGAAACTATGAAACTACTAGAAGAAACACAGGGGGTAAAGTTTCATGACATTGGATTGGGCAGTGATTTCTTGAATATAATAGTCAAAACACAAGCAACAACAACAACAAAGGTAAAGATAATACATCAAACTTAAAAACTTCTGCATAGTAAAGGAAACGACAGCGTGAAAAGATCACCTATGCAATGGAATAAAATATGTGCAACCCATATGTGTTGTAAGGGGTTAATGTTCAGACTATATAAAGAATTTCTATAACTTAACAACAAAATCGAATAACCAATTACAAATGAACAAAGAACCTGAATAGACATTTCCTCACAGAAGATACATAAATCACCAACAAGCATATGAAAAGATGCTCAACATCACTAATCATCAGGGAATAAAATTAAAATTACAGTGAAATATCATCTGCCACCCATTAGTATGACCATCATTTGGGAAAAAAAAAAAAAAAAAACAAGTGCTGGTAAGGATTTCGAGAAATTGGAATTCTTGTATGCTGTTGGTGGGATTATAAAATAATGCAGGAACTGTGAAAGGAGTATGAAGTTTCCTCAAAAAATTAAAAATAGAACTACTGTGTGATCTAATAATTCCATTCTGAGTACGTATTCAAAAGAAATAAAAATGCGATCTTGAAGAGATGTTTGCAACCTATCTTTATCACAGCATTATTCTTAACAGTCAGGAGGTAGAAATAATCTAAGTGTCTGTTAACAGATGACTGATCAAAGAAAATGTATTATATACATATAATGGAATATTCTTAAGCCTTAAAAAAGAAGAAAAGTCTGTCATACGCTACACAAGGCTGAACCTTGAGAACATTTCATACTGAAAATTTACGACATGTTGGGTGCAATGTAGGAGCTTGATATGGACTGCTGATGGTTCTATTCTACCAATGAGGCAATCAGTTTAGAAGATTAAGTTTTTGGCTTAAAGGTAAATGTCTTGGTAAGTGGTCACATTATTATTCAAATTAAGGACATCTGATTTTAAAAATGATAAATACTTTGCAGTGTGAACTTCTGGTATAGTAAATTTTATTTTGCCAAGCTCATCAAGTTTATAACTATATATTAGTTCATCTTATTTATAATATACAATATGTATATACACATGGAATAGATGCAGACACTTTATAACAACAATGCATCCTGCAATTCTTCCTCTAATGATGCTTACTTCATTTGATACTTTTTACAACTCTTTCTCACATGGTATAAGAGGAAAGATGGCTTATTATCTCATTTTGTTGATAAAACAATGATGTTAGGTGTAGTTGAAGTAAGTTTATCAAACAGAATATTTTGTTAATAGCAGAATCAAGAAAAAAAAAAAAAAAAAAAAACCCACACATCTTCTAGGTCTCTGTCCAGTGCTTTTTCCAAAAAGTATGTTGCCAGCTACCATTTGGTAATTTTACATGCTATTAAAAAACGAGTAACGTGTCCTCAATGCTTCACATAAATTTAAAAGATAAAGCACAAGCTTTTAAAGAAATATCTAGCCATGAGCTTCTTACTACTTTATCCTTTTCTTCTAGGAGGTTTGCATTAATTCTCATCATTTTAACAGCACTCATATAAAAAATTTTAGAAGCCCTGCTTAAAATATTTTCTTAATCTATCTGTTGCCATATATACATCAATGGAAACAGAAATTACCCCCTTAAAATCTACATGAAACCAAACTCATTCTTTCAATAACTCAATTCATAATATACCAACTTTTATTTTTATTTTTCTTTATTTATTTTTATGAGTTTCACTCTTGTCACCCAGGCTGGAGTGCAATGGTGCGATCTCGGCTCACTGCAACCTCCACCTGCCAGGATCAAGAGATTCTCCTGCCTCAGCCTCCTGAGCAGTTGGAATTACAGGCACCCGCCACCATGCCAGACAAATTTTTTGTATTTTTATTAGAGACGGGGTTTCACTATATTAGCCAGGCTGGTCTCGAACTCCTAACCTCATGATCCACCCACCCTGGCCTCACTACTAAGTGTTGGGATTACAGGTATGAGTCACTGCACCCTCAATGTATCAACTTTTTCTTAGGATGTCCTTGATTTAAATTTGTTATATTTGTAATCCTCTCTCTTTCTTTCTTTCTCTCTCTCTTTCTCTCACTCTCTGTCTGTCTCTTTCTCTCTCTCTCTTAATCTCTCTCTGTCTGTATTACTGTTTCAGTGCAAATGACACTGTTCCACATCCCTCTGTTCATTTCTTCCTGCCTAAGCTCTGCTTAGTGATTTATTGTTCCCAGGCAGTTACCATTCTTGTGGGCTTCCCACATAGTAGATGTGCTTCCTCAGCTGTATATGTGGTTCTCTGACAATATTGTTTATATTGCAAGCCAACTAAAAGAGGCTTTAGCTTCTTAGCCTCTTCTAATTATTTGGATTTGCACTGGTTTAAAGTCAATTGAACAGAGGCAGACAGTGGATCAGATGCAGCTTGTACTGGTTTTTTAAGATTGATCTTTTCTTCCTATCTGTGCCTCATAAGAACAATATTCATTTTAATATTTTATGAGTAATTATTTAACTACCATTTCATTGTATATAATCTCTCTTTTTCTCTACAGCTTCTATTCTATTAGTTCTTTTAAAATGACATTTTAAAATATATCTGTGATATTATTTGAAGTGTAGGTTTAACTGGAGGCATTATTGAGGCTTTTACCTCTACCTTGGTTTTATTCTTTAAATGAGTATTTATAGGATCAAAATATGTGGTGGAGGTAATATACAGATCACAGACATCAGCTACGGTTTAATACAAAGAAGGAAGGATCCAAGTCCATCCAGAAATCTAAAGTCAACTACGGTGTCTTAGGTGAAATGAAAATATAAGTCTGAGAAGTGATTGGGAAAAGAATATGAATGGAAAGAAAAACATGTATTTGGGAGAATGAATTTTTAGTTATTATTCATTCAAAATGTAGAAGGTGAGTACCTGCGGGACATGAATAAACATCACTTTTTTTTCTAATTTGTTCTTCATTAATAGTTTGCTATTGTTCTCTAGCTCTTTGTTCTCCTTAATTCGATTGTAAAAAGTTCAAAGCCTCATATGTGCACCATAGGCATAGTAATGGCTCAGTGACTGATGAGAAAACAAATGGCATGCATTTTTTAATTTCTCAAAAATATTAGGATGTTATTTAATTTCCACATATACTAGATACAGTACATGAGTCTTTGAAGCCTTTTCTCTTAAAAAAATAAATATCTTGAGAACTTCTCTCATTCAACTAAACTTATAGCACAAGCACTAATAATAATTTGTCTTATATTGGGTTAACTTTTTCTTTCTTTATAATAGTGTTTTATTAAGGTATTATCCTCTAAAGACAGTGTTTAAATTTATTGCAGATTAAATTCCTGGAAAAGAGACTGTAATTTGAAATAATGGTACTCACATCTTATTTTCCCATTGGAACAAAATTATAATAGAAGGTTTACATTTCTAACCCTGACAGGGCCTGATGCCCATTTTTATAGAAATAGCCACAAATATCAAATTTAATCAACTATATATGGTATATCAATATAATTCAAGATTTAGAATTCTTTGTATTCTAAAGGATATATACTTTGGGGAAGGAGAACAGCACGGTGACCCATCACATAAAATTGCATTTATGCAATAGAGTACAACAGAATACGTTATTAAAAAATTAAAATAATGGATTAAATGGTGGGGCATGTAAAAGTATTTTAGAGGCACAGAGCCCAGCTTTTCATCTTTGGATCCAGTGCCACAATACCTTGAGGTCAAAATATCAGGCTACCGGCCAAAACTTCCTGTGCCCAGAAGACTGGTTCCTATAAGTGACACCGGAGTCAATGGGAACAGCAAATAATTCCTTTGAAAACCTTGTTAGCAAATGTGACTTCACATCCTAGGTTACTCGAATCACCCAACACACAGCATGTAAATATCTTCAGGTATCTATGCCGTCCCATATTCTTGTCCAATAGTCTGCATTTCTTCTCTCCTAACCTTGCCTTACAATATTATTCCTTCCTAACCTTTGCACTCAGACTCTGGTTTCACTGAAAATTTTATTTAACATTTTGCCTTAAGTAAAAATGTTTTCTCCTTAAATACACTACTAGTCCTGAAGCACCCACAAGTAAAAGCTATCTGTGGCAAAGACTTGTTACCTGTTCATCAAAACCTGTATTTGTTTTTTCCACTTGGCCCCGTGGAGTACATGGCCTAGCAGCCCTTGCAAGTAAGTGTGACCATGTGACTGCATTGTGATCATGTCCTAGTGTAATGTAAGGAAAAATGTCAAGTGCTGCTTCCGGTTATGGCCCATAAAACTTCTTATGTGCACTCTTATAAGGGATCTTCCCTTTTCCTGCTGGCTCCATTGGAGACCACCCTGGGGAAGCCTTGGGATCAACCTATGAAGATGACAGTAGAGCTAAGGTCAGAAGGAACCTGGGTCCTAAATCATTTCCTGAAGGAGAGCCAGTCAGAAGAGCTGACCACTGGGATTGTTACATGAGTGCAAAAAGTAATACTAGTTTTTATTTGAAGCCACTAAATTATGGATGCTTTTTTGTTACAACAGCAAGCATTGCCCTAATGAATACACTGCCATTTCACCCCCACCATAACGCCCTAGGACTAAGAGGTATTTTTTGCATACTCTGTATTTTTCTTTCCCTAATACCCTTTCATTTCCAGTAAGTTTCCTCCTTTTCAGTTTCTTTTCCCATGGTGCCAAAGTGAAATTTATCATTACTCAGAATGTCATTATCTTGGAGATACTGAATTCAAACATATGACTCTCCTATCACAGCCTCCTTTGAGCTCATCCATTCAGTTATTCTTACTTAGCTTGATTTTCATCTTCCTAATGTATTTATTTTCTTGACTCCTCCTTTTTTTCCCTCTACTTGTTAACTGCTCTCTTTATCTAACTTAGATTGTGTGGTCCAGCACCTCCATCACACTCTTGGTATTGGCAACTCCATTTGCCAACTGAATCTCCTCAAAAGACTAGTGGCATGAACCTACATGGATTGGTACTTTTATCAACGCAAGGTCTCTGATGTCAATGAAGTTCTCAATGTGCTTGGAAATAATTCTGTATTTTTCTAAAAAACTCCTTCTACTGTCCACGATGTTATTTCAGACTGTCTACATTTCCCCAAATCTATGATACCATGATTATGCCTCTCTCCTAGCCAGTGGCCTGTTTCTTGCTTTGCAGGAAGAAAAAAAAAAAAAAGAGTTACTAGAAGGAACTCTCTAATAACTTCTTTCTCTGAAACCTAAACTTAAATCACATCTTGTTACAGTGGAAACTGTTTCTCTATTATATTTAATTCTTCACCTTTAATTGGGATCTGTTAGGGCTGATAGATAAAATATAGAATTCCCAGTTAAATATGAATGTAAGATAATAAAATTATATATATGTATGTTATATATAACTGTAATATATATTATATATAATAAGTAAGTCACTGGCAATATTTAGAACATGGTTATACTAAACAATCATTCATTGTTTATCTGAAATTCCGGTTAATCTGGGCATCCTGGTTTTGGGTTCTTTCTTTTTTTGCTAAATATAACAACTTGATTCACTCCACTTCTATCTTTTCTCCAATTTTCCACCTAATATTATATTTTCTTGTCCGCCTTCAGCACATCATCTGTACGAGTTCTTCCCCATAAACGTTCATGATATTCAGTTATCTCCTAAACTGAATCATTTTGCATGAGCTCCATATTCATCTCCAGTGGCTCCTTATGTCCTGTGTTTTAGAATCTATTAAAAGTTGTGCAGGCACACTATTATCTCTTCACTTCACATTGAGTAATCTGGCCTCTACCTTTACCAATCTACTGAAATTTCTTTCATCATAGTTTGTATAATTTTGGAAAATTATATGGACATTTAATCTTGACCTTAAACTAGCATTCAACCCTAGTGAACTACTCCTTGTTTCTTGAATTTTTTTCTTTCCCTGGACATTCATGACACTGGAGTGGTCCTCTTGTTTTGAGTCTCCTGACTCTGCTTTGTATGCTCATTTTTAGATATCTCTTCTGCATAAGCTTAAAAGTCATTGATGCCGAGGCCCTCTGCCTTATGCACCCTTTCTAGGAAAACGTCTATCCCAAGTGTTCAGTCATGATCTCTAGCACACATGGAGCCCTGATCTCTATCCTGACATTTAGATATGCATTTTCTGCAGTCTTCCGGACATAGCTCCTTGGGTGTACTTCAAGATCATCAAATCTAATATGACTATAAGTAAACATCATCTGTACCTCCAAAGTGTATTTACTTCTTTTTTGTAGATCTCATTGTAAGGAAGGAGGAAACTGAGTCTCATTTCTGAACACCTCAATCACCTCAAATCTTCATACTAATTTATCTCCCAGTATTAAAAACTTTATGTCCTACACATACGTCAAATTAAGTCCCTTACTCTTACCACACTGTCTCTACTTTGAGACTTGTACCTTTACTTCAGACCCAGATTTCATACAAAAATCCAGACACAGTCCCCACAAGACAGGAGGATTGGGATTTATCTGCTCTATTCTTTCACTTGCTCTTTTCAAGAATTTTTTATCAAAATGTGTGAAATATTTTGTTTACTGTTGCCACTGAAAAACAAGTGGCCTGCCTTTATAAACGTCTCAAATGGTATAATGGAGTAGTGACTGGTTGCCTCAACCCTGGCTCCAACAGAGAACATTAACAATGTCTAGACAAAAAGATAATCCATCTATTGCAAGCTTTCTGTTGTCTTATCTGATTCATGGCTTATTTAAAATAACTAAAAGTTAGGCCAACCATAGAAAAAAGGAGTTATTTGTTATTTTGTCAAATGCTTAACAGAGAGAATTCATGGTATAATGAGTTAAATGATCCGTAGCCACAAGGATACTGCACAGATATGGAGTATACAGTTCCAAAGCAAAATTTCTAGACAGTCTGTAGTCTTCATTACCTCTAAACGTGCTTTATTATGGAGGTAGTGCTTTCTGCTGCCTCCATTGGTAGATGGAAATAATCTTTTCATTTGGAGCAAATGAACAATATCACAAGGAACTCCACAATGTGTTCCTTCCCGTGGTCCCATTATCACACCTTTCATCATGGGGAAACTATTCGGGAGATATATCTTGGGCTACTTTTGTACCCAATGTATACGCATTGTAATACTTATAACCAGTTTTTAAGCCTCAACACTATTGGACATGCTGGTGGCTGCTCTGAGCATTGCAAGATATCTAATAGTATCCTTGACCTCAACCTGTCAGATGCCAGTAGCATCCACACCCAAGACAATAAAAAATGTCTCCAGGCATTTCCAAATGTCCTTTTAGTGGAGATGGGGGACAGAAAAATTTCCCCAGAGTGAGAACGCTGTTTTATACATTATCCCATTAATGTGTGATAAGATCTGCTATTCCCAAGGTAGAGCTTCTCTTCCACATACCCTTACCCGAAGGGCTTGCATCTCCCTTCACTCTCTGCACCTCCAAGTTGATGACCTCCTGGGCTCAAGAGATCAGATCCTCTCACTTCAGCCTTCCTAGTAGCTGGGATTGCAGGTGTGTGCCACCACACCTGACTAATTTTTTTTGTAGACATATGGTTTCACCATAATTTCCAGGTTGGTCTTGAACTCCTGGACTAAAGAGATCCACCCACCTGGCTTGAAGTGCTGGAATTACAGGCATGAGCCACCATTTGCTAATCTACCACCAGCAAAAAGGAATACCTACGCTTTGTTTGCATAAGCCAGGACTGCCATCATTCTTTTAGGGTAACCCCAGCCTGTCATCCTGTGAGCCTTTCCAGATGACTCTTATGCTTCACTAGAAAGGTGCCCACTGACTCACAATGGGGCCAGTAGATGCATATTCCCTCTGTTCATTCCTGAGACACAGTAAATACTGATTAATGTCACCAAGATTTTCCACCTAGTACTATATCCAATATGATAGTGATAAGGAAGTAAGGTAGTTATATTGGTCCACATAAAATGGTATTCTGTCAACAGAGGGCTCTTCAAAATGTCTAGCATAGCCCATTCTAGCACTAGCGTGATAAGCAAGATACCAAAGTTTGATGTCAAACATTTTGGGACTGTTACAAATTCTGAGGTTCTTTTTCCTGCATCACCCTGATATCATTCTTCTCTCTAGTTCCTCCAATCTGGTATCGATGTTTGTTGGGGTTGGCAAATTAGATTTAGAAGCACTTTCTAGTTATTTCAGAAAAATTCAGAATGGCTGTACAGTGAAACCCCTATCAAATCCTGCATGATAAATTATTCCAGAGGCCTTTATATGTAGAATTTCATCATAATCAACAGTTAGCAACTGTGCTACATAATGAATATGTAGCACTGTTCACTACATGGTCTTACATGGTCTAAGACTTTAAGGAATCATACCTCATGTTTGTACAAATTCTTCCCAAAAATGCCTCTATCAACCACACCACATCTCCCAACAGCCTTTATTCCTACTTTCCCATCAACTTCCCTGAAAAGTGATGAGATTTCTGGAGATAAGACAAGTACTTTCAAACTAAAACAATAATAATAAAATGCAAAATTTTAACTTATAATGAACGAAGTCTATCTTTTTTGTTTTTTTTTTAATTTATTTTAATTTTGGTGAATACTATATCTGGCATTTCTCCCCATGTTATCCCTCTCCACCCCTAGTTGTCTCTCCCCTACCCCCCCCAACTGTCCCCTGTGTGTGATGCTGCTCTCCATGAGTCCACGTGTTCTCATTGTTCAACACCCACCTATGAGTGAGAACATATGGTGCTTGGCTTTCCGTTCTTGGGTCAGTTTGCTGAGAATGATGGTTTCCAGATTCATCCAAGTCCCTACAAAGGACACGAACTCATTGTTTTTTATGGCTGCATAGTATTCCATGGTGTCTATGCACCACATTTGCTTTGTCCAGTCTATCATTGATGGGCATTTGGGTTAGTTCCAGGTCTTTACTATTGTACGCAGAGCTGCAATGAACATACGTGTGCATGTGTCTTTATAGTAGAACGATTTATACTTCTTTGGGTATATAACATCTTTATTTCTGCCTTTATTTCATTGTTTACCCAGTCAACATTAAGAAGCAAGTTGTTCAGTTTCAAGTGGTTGTGTGGGTTTGAGTGTGTTTCTTGATCCTGAGTTCTAGTCTGATTGCACTGGGGTCTGATAGACTTTTTATTATGATTTCTGTTCTTTTGTATTTGCTGAAGAGTGACTTGTTTCCAATGATATGGTCAATTTTAGAGTAAGTGCAATATGGTGCCGAGAAAAATGTATATTCTGTGGATTTGGGATGGAGCATTCTGTATATGTCTATTAGATCCGCTTGATCCAGCTCTGCATTCAAGTCGTGGCTATCCTTGTTAATTTTCTGTCTTGTTGATCTAATATTGACAGTGGAGTATTGAAGTCTCCCACTATTATTGTGTGGGAGTCTAAATCTCGTTTTAGGTCATTAAGAACTTGCTTTATTTATCTGGATGCTCCTGTGTTGGGGCCATATATATTTAGGATAGTTAGCTCTCCTGTTGGATTGATCCTTTTACCATTATGTAATGTCCTTCTTTGTCTCTTTTGATCTTTGTTGGTTTGAAGTCCATTTTATCGGAGACTAGGATTGCAACCCCACTTTTTTTTGTTCTCCATTTGCTTGGTAAATTTTCTTCCATCCCTTTATTTTGACTCCATGTGTGTCTTTGTTTGTGAGATGGGTTTCTTGAATGCAGTACACCAATGGGTTCTGACTTTTTATCCAGTTTGCCAGTCTGTGTGTCTTTTGATTGGGGCATTTAGGTCATTTACATTCAATGTTAATATTGTTATGTGTGAATTTGATCCTGACATTTTGTTACTGGCTGGTTTTCTTTCTCATTAGTTGACTCAATTTCTTCATTGCATTTTTGGTCTTTGCAACTGGTTTGCTTTTGCAGTGACTGGTACTTATTCCCTTCCATGCTTAGTATTTCTTTCAGGAGCTCTTGTAGGGCAGGTCTGATGGTGACAAAATCTCTCAATTGCTTGTCCATAAAGGATTTTATTTCTCCTTCACTTATGAAGCTTAGTTTGGCTGGATATTAGATTCTAGGTTGAAAGTTCTTTTCTTTAAGGATGTTGAATATTGGCCCCCACTCTCTTCTGGCTTGTAGGGTTTCTGCTGAGAGATCTGCTATGAGTCTGACTGGCTTCCCTCTGTGGGTGACCTAACCTTTCTCTCTGGCTGCCCTTAGCATTTTTTCCTTCATTTTGACTCTAGTGAATCTGACGATTATGTGCCTTGGGGTTGCTCTTCTTGAGGAATATCTTTGTGGAGTTCTCTGTATTTCTTGAATTTGAAATTTGGACTGCCTTGTGAGGCTTGGGAAGTTCTCCTGGATAATATCCTGGAGTGTGTTTTCCAGCTTGAATTCATTCTCCCCATCATATTCAGGTACACTGATCAAGTGTAGATTAGGTTTTTTCACATAATCCCATATTTCTTGGAGGCTTTGTTCATTTTTCACTCTTTTTTCTCTTGTATTGCCTTCTCTTTTTAGTTAATTGAGTTGATCTTCAATCTCTGATATCCTTTCTTCTGCTTGATCGATTCGGCTATTAAAACTTGTGTTTGCTTCACGTAGTTCTCGTGCTGTGTTCTTCAACTCCATCAAGTCTTTTATGTTCTTCTCTAAGCTGGTTATTCTAGTTAGCATTTCATCTAACCTTTTTTCAAGGTTTTTGGTTTCTTTGCATTGAGTTAGAATGTGTTCCTTTAGCTTTGAGAAGTTTGTTATTATCCACCTTCTGAATCCTGTTTCCATCAATTCTTTGCACTCCTTCTCGGTGAAGTTGTGATCCTGTGTTGTTGAGGAGTTGTGGTCCCTTGAAGGAGAAGAGGTGCTCTCATCTCTGATGGTTTCACCTTTTTTGCGCTAGTTTTTTCCCATCTTTGTGGATTTACCTGGCTGTGATGTCAGAGAGCTGCTTGATGAAGTCGCTCGTCTGCCTGTGGGGGTGCTACTGGGTTTCTAGGGACTCCTTCAGATTACTAGGGAAGCTTCCTATGTCTTTTTTGTTTATGCTGGGAGATTGGGCCCACCTCTTCCGCTGACCTGTAGGCACTGCTGGGTTGTCGAGAACGCCGTCCCGTTACTACATAGGCTTCCTGTGTTTTTTGTTAAAACATGTAGCCCAGTCCCACCCCTCTATTGGTGGGTTGTGCCCTTCCTCCACTGGGCTGGATCATTCAGTGTTCATCTCAGACTGTGGCACTGGCTACACAACCCACTAGAGTCAGAGCTTCAGCCCTCTGGGGTTTGTGGGGGAGGTTAGGGACCTGCCTAGCTGCACTGGGGAGACTCCCCCTTTCAGCTTTCTCTCTCTCTGGTCACGGGATAGCGGCGGCCCAGCTGCTCCTGCTTATAGCTCCCTCTCTCTCCGGGCAGGGGGAGGGGGCAATAGCTCAGTCTGCAGACTCTTATTCAACTCCGCACTTGTAATTCCTGGTGCTTAACTGGCAAAGATCCCCTGTTCTGTGTATTGCCGAGGCTCTGGGGGAAGTGCTGTATCCGGACCTGAGCGCCAGATGTGGAGCCTCCGACTCACCAGTCCGATGCACTTTCTGGGTGAAGCAGCACCCCTCCCCGCCTCGGTCTGCCCTGAGTGGGCTTTGCTCCCCCTCGGACCAGACCCGTTGAAATGCACCTGGTACCTTGGTTGGAGCTAGGAGATCTCTGGGTTTCTGAATCTCTTTCGCTGGGTGTTGTGCGCTGGAGTTGTGTCTAATCCGCCATCTTGGATCCCTCCCCAAAGTCTATCTTTTATACCGTGGCATACTCATAGCTCACTGCAGCCTTGACCTCCTGGGCTCAAGAGATCAGATCCTCCCACCTCAGCCTTCTAGTAGCTGGGATTGCAAGTGGGTGCCACCACCCCTGCCTAATTTTTTTATTTTTTTGTAGACAATTATGGTTTCACCATAATTCCCAGGTTGGTCTTGAACTCCTGGACTCAGAAAATCCACTCACCTCCCTTGAAGTGCTGGGATTACAGGCATGAGTCACCATGCCTGGACAACATTTCCTTCATCTCATCTTTAAATGATTGACTTTTGACAGAGTAGTTCTGCTGAAACATTCCTTAAATGCCTGGGGTCCTACAGCTGTCTTCATTCTGTTCTCATTCTTTCTACTTATATCCTACTAATGGAGAAAGAGCTTTTGATTCCCTTCCTGCCATCTTTTCTTCCATTTCTGTAACACTGGAAAATCAAGTAACTCAATGCTGTGCAGATTTATTCCAGACCAACATTCCTTATCAGGTGCCTGACAACTGGGACTAATTGGAGACTGACTTGCTGTGTCATATGACCCCTATTTGATGGCGTGCATTAATCCAGAGTTCAGGGATAGAGAACTAGGCTAAGAATCACTTTACTTTCATCCAAGAAGGAATAGAACTTGGTGAGCTCCCTTATTTCAATCAAGCTTCTTGAAGCCTGACAAGTCTCTTAAGGAAACATATACCATCTATGTCATGACTAAAATATTACAGTGACCAGAAGATTGCACCCCATTGCTGGGTACTTCAAAATCCCAGACAAATATACTCTAAAGTAACCCACTGGTCTTTAACATCAGTCTGCATACTCCATTACCAAAACACGGAGCCCAGAAAAAGATATAAAAGGGGTTATTTATTTTGGTCTCAAACTCTTAAAATTCATATGAAATTCACTCTGAATATAGACTCAGGAGAGCCTACTATACCACATCACTCTGACACCTGCCACTGCTCCTGATTCTCAAAGTGCAAGTGAGACCTTGTTCTTCTATGGATGCCCACAAAGCAACTCATATCTGAGATCTCAGGGAGCACATCGACCTTCTCAAATTCTATGCACTCTCTTTCTCATTTCCCCTTCCCCTACGATCTTGTCAGTCCATAAAGGTTTATCATTCTTCTGCTTAACCATTAACATTTTAGAATAAAACCACCCTCTTCTCTCACTGGAGTGTCACTTTTCTATGGTCATGAGTGTTTCCTTATCATTTATTCTCTACATAGAAGTCCGATGATTTTTTTAGATGTAAATCCAGTTATGGCCCTCTTAAAACCATTTAATAAATTTCCATCCTTCTTGGAATTAGAATCAAATCCAGACTCTTTGCAAAACCTCAAAACACCCATCTTGATCTGTGTTCTAGCCTCTTTCCTACCACTGCCCTCTTCAATGTACTCTTTCCAGTGACTTTCACGTGTTTCCTAAAACACAGCTAGTTTGGTCCTTCCATTCCTCAGCATCTTCCCTATGAGGGTTATACAGATAGTCCCCAATCATTTACATCTTTTCTCAAAGTCACTTTCTCATAAAAACATTCTACCAAATTTATCTAAAAGAGTATCCTTCCTCCTTCCCAGATATTCTAATTTCTTGAGAAAAATGATCATTTTACAAATTGTTTTCACATTTGTTAACTTCTTAAGGCACAAACATTACATGGTTCACTATATCTCTAGCAACAAAGTAATATCTAGCATATAATAGGAGCACAATAAATATATGAATGAAGGAATATCCACCTCCCATTCCTAATCTCTGTATTGTCTTCTGCATATAAGTTGAGGTGATCAATTATTCCAGTTACCATCTTTTCTTTATTTTATTCTGTTTTCTGTTTTTGTTTAAAGCTGGAGGAAGATTTTAGATACAGGGAAGGGAAAAAAAGAAAAGATGAAAGGAAGGAGGGAAAAATGAAAGGAAAAGAAACAGAAGGAAGAAAGAAGAGAGGGAGGGAATAAAGAAATTCTGATTAGAAACTTCAGAGTTTAATTAGACAATTTATACAAAGGGTAAACCTCCTAGCTTATCTTTAATGCCTTCTAATACAAAAAATTCTTCTTCTTTATTCTCTGATTTTAGTTACATTACAGAAAGTTCCCTTGAATTTTCTTGCTTGTTTAGTTCTGTATTCAAAGAAAGGCAGTGAGGATTATCTTATGCACCTGAATATCAAGCCCTCAGGCTCATAGATGCCAAATAGAGAATAAAGAAAAAGGAAAGCTATTACTACCTCAAAAGCTAAGATATTTTAAAGGAACTGGAAGAACAGACTGGGAAATACTGAGATATGGAAAAGAGTTGGTAGAGCAGAAAGAACTTGCTGAGTGATGGACATAGACACTGAGAGTGTGGAATCAAAGAGTCTAAGTGTTTTGCTCGATGAACTGGGTTAATATTAGAATAATTTTGTAGATGGAAAAGTTGGAGAAAAGGTAGTTAAGAGAATGACTTTAAATATATGGTTCTAGGCCGGGCGCGGTGGCTCACGCCTGTAATCCCAGCACTTTGGGAGGCCGAGGCGAGTGGATCACGAGGTCAAGAGATCAAGACCATCCTGGTCAACATGGTGAAACTCCGTCTCTACTAAAAATACAAAAATTAGCCGGGCATGGTGGCACGTGCCTGTAGTGTCCCAGCTACTTGGAAGGCTGAGGCAGAAGAACTGCTTGAACCCAGGAGGCGGAGGTTGCGGTGAGCCGAGATCACGCCATTGCACTCCAGCCTGGGTAACAAGAGCGAAACTCCGTCTCAAAAAAAAAAAAAAAAAAAAAAAAAAAAATATATATATATATATATATATATATATATGGTTCTATATTTGTGATGTCTGTTGGAAATGGAAATGGAAATGTTAATGTTGATGAAAAGAGTCAAACTCTGTGAAATATTGGAAGAAATTTATTCTGAACCAAACACAAGTGACGAATGGCTCATGACACAGCCTTACAGCCTTCAGGAGACCTTGAGAACTTGTATCCAATGTGGTCTGGCTATGACTTGGTTTTATACATTTTAGAAACATAAGACATAAATCAATACATGTAAGATATACATTGGAGGATTGGGGGATTGGTGAAGGTGGGAGGATGGGGTGTTGGGGAGCATGCAGGAAGGCTACTAGATCATAGATTTTCTGATTGGCAATTGTTGAAATAGTTTTTATCTAAAGACCTGGAATCAATAAAAAGGAATATTCTGGGTTACAATAGGGGTTGTAGAGACCAATGTTTTATCAAGCAGATGAAGCCTTCTTGTAGTAGGCTTTAGAGAGAATACATTATAAACAATGATACTTCTTATCAGACTTAAAGAGTCTGTTTTATCAGTAATTATAAAAGGGAGAAGGGTATAATGAGGACTGTCAAGCTCCCCCTTTCCATCATGGTCCGAACTAGTTTTTCATGTTAATTTTGTAATGCCCTTAGTCAAGCAGGGCATTCAGACGGTTGCAGGGATTAGAATTTTATCTTTGATTTACATTAAGTTGGCGGTCAAAGATATGACTCTAGGTTAGGGCAGACAGAAAAGGAAAAAATAATTGATAAGATACAGAATGTTTTGCAAACCAAAAGCGTGTGAAATCACTTTGACTATGATTTAAACAGACTCATGTCCATTACATTATGTCATAACATATTTTTAAGAGCCATTGTATTACCCTAATAAAAAAATTTACCTGTTAAATATCCTCTTATACCCATAGTTGTAAAATCTATACTACTTTAATAAGTATAAAGAAAAAATAAAAATAATTCGTTTTTCTTAAATATACATTTCAATATCAAATGTTCAGATATGACTATACTAAATATACCTTATCATGTATAAGTTCACAGTTGAATAAGTGAGAAAATATTCCATTTAAAAATTTCAACAACTTTTCTATTTAACATTTTAAAATAGGAGAGAAGAAAGATTTGGGGGTGGAAATTTGGTATTAATAGACTTAAAAATCAGAAGATAAAGTAAAATTGTATTTTAGCCTTCTATTACTGCTGTAAGAAATTACCAAAAACTTAGTGATTTAAAACAACACAAATTTATTTCTTTTTGATCTGGAGATCAGATAGCCCATATCAAGGTTTTGGTAGGGCTGCTTTCTTTTCCAAGCCTTCAAGGACACACCAACACTAAACCTGGTGGTCTTTTATGGAAAGAAAACTATTTAATTCTAAGTATAGTTTGCATCATGAAATTAATCTTTTAGATAGTAGTGAAGAGGTAAGAATTGTTAAGGGTACTATCAGTCTTATCACCACATGATTATTAATTTATAATACATTGCAGAAAGAAGGCAGGCTAACTAGTAGATTTTTAATTTGATGACATAGCTAAAGAATTGAATGTTGTTGACAAAATTGTTTGTGGAATTTAGGACTAAAAAAGTTCAATTAAAGAAAAGTCAAAGAAATAAAGCACAGGACATACAATGCCACATATATATATATATATATATATATATACACACACACACACACACACATATATATATACATACATATATATATACACACATACACATATATATACATATATATATATGTATATATACACACACACACACACACACACACACACATATAATGAACTGTTAAATACTTGCTGAAGAAAACAGTATGTCAATTAGTGCCACTGGAAATAGCCAGGCTGAATAATGAAGAAATGTCAGGAGTGGAAAATAAGAGAAAGTTTAAGTTGGTCATTGAATTCACATACAGCTGCAATATACTGCAAACAAAAGCCCTAAGAAAAACAGCACAGTATAGGAGAGTATAGGATTTTCATTGGAAATCCCAGACCCACTTTTCAGATAATGAGACCCAGATTTATAATTGTGAGCTGCATTTTCTGCAATTTTCTGAGGGAATTTCTTTTAACTTTCAACAACTGAGGGTATTGGCAAGTACCTGACAAGTCATATCTTAATAAGCAACAAAGACCAACCAATCAATAAACTGTGAAATGACAAATATTAGCAATTAGTGTTGAGTCTAAACTGTAGACGTCAGAAGGTAAATATTCTCCCAAGTATTGCTGCTTTACTTTAAGTACTGGTAATATGTCCAGGCTTTGATGTTGTATTCTAAATACAGTGAGCCTCAGTATAGAGACTCTTGCATTAATCACAGCTGACTACCCTAACCAGTATACAGTGGCGTTAGACTTCCGTCATAGGAACTTTACAATCACTAGGGAAATTAGCAACATGTTCTTTTGTGTTGCCTACAGTTCAATTAACTCCTACCTCAATATATTTTGTTTCCGTTTTGTTTATTTACCTGCATAAGCAGGTACTTACGCTGCTTTATTATTCGGGATAAATGTCCATCTTTGTTTCTCCTTGCTGTACATGAAAGAAACAGTATATAAAGAGAGGATTGAGTTTCCTCCTTGAATTTACCAGATACATAAAGGAGAAGATGAAGTTGTCCTTAACATTTCTAGAAGAATTTTGACTAACTGGTCACCAAATAGGAGAAATTATACTAATTAATGTGGCAAAATTCAAAAGCTACCCAGTTGTAGCTGATAAGTATAAAGAATAAGGGAAGTTAATATTGGTGGAGTTGAAGCTGTTAATAGAAAGCAAAAATGCTCAATTTTCCAATTCTCAAACGAGGAGCTTAGAGTAGTGAATATAATATAAACAGACAAATAAAAGTAACTTTCAGAGGAATGTCTTAGAGAATAATGTCTCAGAGGAAGAGCCATAGGATTATACAGACTTCCATCACTTTAACACTTTATATATTTAATTCACTAAATTTCTTCATTTCTAAAATGTGAACAGTAATAAATCTGCTTTGTATAGTTTTATGAGGATCAGTTAGTGTATAAGAAGCATTTGTAACAAAGCCTCAGACATCATAACACCCAATAAATATTAGCAGTTTTGTGATTATAATTATAAATAATTTTACTAATATTTATTGCATTTCTACTATGTGAAAAGTGATTGTAATAAAAAGCAATTTATATTTCTTCAGAGTGACAATCAATTTTAAAAGTTCAGGTTGAAATTTTATCACCCAGTTTTTCCCCCTCCGCCATTTTCACAACTCCAATCTAACCACCTGAATGCAAAATTATACTCCTCAGCAATTTAAATTATGCCATTATTCCTTTGCTCATTTTTATCACAGATTTAAGCTCTACAGTGCTATGAAACCTGCAGACACAGAAGTTCATGATTTATGTATGTATTTGATAGCCTCACCCCTGACATCCTAGCCTCAAATCTAGACTCTTAAACTGCCTACTTAGCTCTGTTAACTGATTTTAATCTTGCATATTAGAGAAGCCATTCAAATGTTCTTAGGCGTTATCATCTTGGCACTTTAATTGAAATATATCTTTACATTTAAAAAAATGGAACATAATAGTGAAAAAAAGCAGCCCTTTATTCACACAATGTATGCTAACGTTGACCCAACTGCTCTTGGCTTTTCAAAGGACTCCTGTGATTTCCTGGAATTTCCTGAACTCAGCACTTTGATGACCATGGATATTTTAACTTCATTGCTCTCCCAATGCAAAGGAGCTTTTGACATTTGGATTTTGTGTTCATTTAATGGCATCTGCAATTAAAGCTTTCCCACATCAACGAGCTAACTTTCTAAGGCCACTTCAAAGGGTAAATTCAATATTCAAATTGCATGATGCTTATTGATCTGTGTGCTACTATTTGTGTGACTGGAAAACTACTCAACAGAAAATTTCCTGACACCATTGATATAAAATAGTGAACAGAACTGATTTTACTCAAGTATTCTGCTTTTGTGTAATGAGAACATAGCTTAAGCCTAAATAATTTACTGGTTAACATGACCCATATAGAGAGAAAACAAAAGCCAAAATCTCAGGCCTGACCACACAATGCTTATTTAGAGAGGATAAGTATCCAAGCTGCAGGTATGGATTTCTGAGAGTGCATAGTCACTTCAGAATCCCTTTTAAACACTCTCCCAATAATCTGGAGTTTCGGAAAACTCAGAGCCAGAAGCCTCCCACTTGAGCCTCATGAACTCAAGTGGATTTAGGAATATGTGATACCATGGTAGAAGTGAGCATTTCCTTTTGTGAGTTCTATTGTCATTTAACACTAGGTTTTTATGTTGCTGCGACAAATATTTACATTATCAGTTTGATTTTTACCAGACAGAAAGACATACGAAAAAATTAAAACAAAGAACCCCAGAACAATTTAGAACTGCATTGTTTCATGAGGACCTGCCCAGGATTACATCTACTCTTAAAGCGAATTGGAGAATTATTATAACTATTTGAATAAGTATGCTGTTAAACAATTCATCTTTGTTAAAATATCTATTCACATAATTTCCAAACGTTTTCCTAATGCATACTCGCAGGTGAGGTGTCAGAGCCCTGGCATCGAGAAGTGGTCAGCTGGTGGGTTGGTAAAAAGAATTTACTGACAACAATATAGGTTTGAAAAAGGAAAGTTTATTGCAAAGAAAATGCTGCAGAAGAGTGCAGCATGGCACCTTGGCGAGAGGACTGAGCGTGCCATGGTGGATTTTTCATTAGGACCATTTGTGGACTTTAAGGCAGGAGCTTCAGGGAAATTTGGACCATATTAGCCATGTAGGTCATGATAAATGATTACATTTGTAGACATTTTGGTGCCTTAATGTTAGCAAGGGTTGCATTCGTCATGGCATTCAGGAGATGCATGGAAATTGTAGTTACTTATAAATTTTGCAGGGGCAGGGAAAGAAATCTGGAACCAGATGTCTGCTTTAGACAATAGGGAAGTCTAATTACTTCTAATTTCCCCAGATAAGGAGTTTTGCCTCTGGATGGCCTATTTGACAGTCACAGGTGGTCTTGCTCCTTTCTAAGTTTCTCAGGTAAGGAAATTTTGTATCCAGGGCCTGTTTAATGGTCACTAGGTGATTTTTGCTGTCCTTACTACCTAAAAAGAATCTTCTCACATTATCCAGTAATCAAATGATGAATAAAATGAAAGCTTTCACTCAGCTAACATTTTTTTTCCTAGGCTTGGTATCTTTTTATTCACCAAAGTAATAAACTGTTTTGGTTACTTTTAGCATTTGTACTTCTATAAGCAAGAAATAAAAGAGACTATAGAATAATCAAAATCATTTAGGAATTCAGATCCCTTTTTTCTGGAACCCTTTTACTTCAAGTAAAGAAAGGAGAATAGGTCAGTATCCTCAGGTTCTGTGTCCTGAACTTGATGCAGACGTGCTGAGAAAAAGCAATAAAAGTTTCCCTCATACTTAAGAGAAGTAGGAAGTAAATATATAAAAGAGGAGGAGAGAATTAGACATAGACATATAGTTCTGCCAGCTCATCTTTCCCTCAAAGTGCCCAGTGACAAGAAAGAAGCTGACTTTTGCTAATAGTCTGTCTTTTCTATTAATAGCTAATAAATTGCACAGTTGTTAAAGAGACATTAACAGACAGTAGACATTAGTGTTTTAATGTTGTTAAAAGTAGTAAATTTGTGAAATTGTTAAAGGATTCCTTTGATGCCACTTTGCTAGCCACAAATCTCTGCAGCCACCACTGCCTTTGCCTGGGCCTCATTCCAGGCCCACTGGACTCACTCCACCTGCTAAGCCTAGCAGGCTGTGCTCAGCTTGTACCCCAGCCCAGATCCCTCACCTGCCATGCCTCTTTGCTAAGCCCATGGCTGGACCACACATGCCACTCTGCTTTGGGTACTGCTGTCTAGATGAGAGAAACATGATAGTACCCTAAAAATAGGAGATGTCAGCAATCACAGAGCCCCAAGGGGTTCAATAGCTTTTATTCAGGGAGTCCTGAGGTCTGAGCCCACAAGAGATGTCATAGGTCTTCACTCCCATAGCTCCGTGACCAGGTGTGTCTGTGTTACAGCTCTTTTCGCATCCACTATTTGACAAGTTCCAGGTTCTTGTCCTACAACCAAGAGGAATGAAATATGTGGACATAGGAGAGTGAAGGCAGAGAAGAATTTTACTGAGTGACAGAAAAGCTCTCAACACAAGAGGGGACCTGAAGTGGGTAGCTGTCTGTGAGGCTGAGTCTGAGGCGATTATGGGCTTATAATGGGGGAGTGTGTACTGATAAGTTCATGAGTGGGTTTTGGAAAAAGCACCATTCTAGAGGTTAAAAGGCACCATCCAGAAAGAACCAATAGAGAGAGAAGGTAAGACGGAGATAGAGGTTTTCACTCCCTCTGGTCCTGGACTCTATCCAGAACTGTCAGCTCAGTTTTCAGGTTTTAAAGTGTCTTTGGCTTGAAGGTCAGGCTTCACCAGGGGCCTTTTCCTGTCTGTCTAGGAATCTGTCTGTTTCCTGCTGTTATCAAAATGTAGCAATAGTATAATTTTTATACTTAGGTCCTCATATGGTTTCTTGCAATAACAAGTTTGGTTATTATCATCTGTTTTACAGATGGGAACACTGAGATTCAGAGTACTCAATGATTAGCCTTGGATAAGCTGCCCAATCAATGGCATAAACGGTAATAGCAACAGATATTTCCATAGCTATGTGCGGCAAAATCATTATACACATGTAAGAAATAAGTAAATTGTTGTATATGGAGAAAATATGGAGAAAAGGAGACAAGCAAAGGTAATAGAATATACAATATTTACTGAAATCATTTTTCTGTGTGTATACGTGTGGAAAGAGAAAGAAAGAAGCAATCAGAATAATAATTGTGTGTCTTGTTCCAGAAGCCCAGAGACAAAAATAAACCAATAGGACAATAAAATCAAAAGCAAAAAGAGTTGCTTCATTAGTTGAATGGTAATCATAAAAACACAATAAATACAATTCTGTTTCACTTTTCATAGTCTATTCTATGAAAAGATTATTTTATCTAGCTAACAATACTGGACACTTTTGAAACATGTTTTGATTTCTTCCTTACATAATTCCAAAACCAAATAATATGAATAAAGAAAATTCTCATTTAAGTAGACAATAAACTCTTAAGATTTCTTTCTACTTGCCATCTATCTAAATAATATTAGGTTGGTGCAAACATAATTGAGGTTTTTGCCACTGAAAGTAATCATCCAGACCAATTACTTTTGTACCAGCCTAATATTAACAAAATATAACCATTTCTATCAATATATGAAATCATTTATCTACATTTTATTATATATGAATATAAATATTATTTCTTATGTCCTTCTCTCTAATTCTCTTACTATACCAGATTTCTTCATACCATTCTTCTAAGATCAACAGGTTGTGGGGGGGAAATAGTTTTGGGAGATAACTCACAAAATGAAAAACATAATTTATTCATTCACTTACTCATTCAGCAATATTTCATGAGTGCCTAGCCCATGATCAACATTGTGCTGGTTTCTAGAAATGTCAGAATCTAGACCATATGGTCTCTACCAAAAGTAGATGAGTAGAGGAGACAATTGAACTGAAGATAGAGCTATAGTGTGATGCTTAGGATAACTGAGGGAAGTATCCTTACTCCTCATCTAGTTTACCACAAATTACTATTGACTCTGCCTTCAAAATGCGCTATGGGTCTGTCCCCTTCTATTCCATCATGAGCAAATTACTCCAATCTTCCATTAGCTCTCTTCTCAACTATTTCAATTGCCTCCTATCTGTTCTTCGACAGTGTGATGCTTAGGATAACTGAGGGAAGTACTGTGTGCAACAGAAGAATACTAGAGAATTCTTACCCCAGACTGGAGAGGTCAAGGAAGACTTCCCCAGAAGATGACATCTCAGCATCTGAATCTTTATAAATGACAATGATGTAGCCAAATATCATGAAGTCAGTTTTTGTGGGGGAAAACCAAGATAGTATTCTAAGTGTCTAAAAATGTTCTTAGGGTCATATTCAAGGCAAACTGAGTGCAGAGTGGCCAGACCAGGAAGGTCTGCGAGTGATAATACTTTGCCTAGAACATTAGATATATGAGAAAAGATGAAAGGAGACCAAAATGCAATAGTCAGATCACAAAGAGACATGTGCATTTTATTAAAGGAATTATTTGTGTGAGTGTATTTGTGTATATAAGAGTCTGTTCAATACTTGCCTTTTTGCCTGAAAAAGATGTTGATTTGTAATTTGGATTTCATTTTGAAACATCTACTAAGATTCTTGAAAATGAGAATCACAAACATAAAGAGAATCTCTTTTTGGTCAGAAAAGTATTTTCTATTGCTCACCTATCCCACTCTTTCCTGCCACAAAACTGGTGTTTTACAGAATTATCTGCGTCATTTTTTCAGGAAGGTAGTTTTAACTTCATAAAAGGTAATAACAAACGTATGTCATAAAAAACAGGGATCAATAATCCTTGTAATTTTACCTATGCTAATGTAAATACAAATGCTATTCATATTTCTCATATACTGAAGATTTGTCACAACAAAAAATATGTAATACAGGTAGAACATTAAAAGTACAGTCACATATAGTCCTTCTCAATAAGGTAGATTACACTCCATTGTAAGTAGAATATTTTTAAGCTGTTTTCCTGAATAATGCGTAAGGTAAAGAATCTGACAGGTTAATTACACATTTCTTTAAAAAGTATTTTCTAGCATTTTATTTGAAATTGGTTGTGTTTTAATTTCTTTGATTCTCCTGGTGCTCTTTTATTACGGAACCACAAAAACACGTTTTTAAAAGATTATATCTGTGAGAGAAGGGGTCTCATCAAACCTTTCTCCACTCTTTATGAGACCTCAGTTCCACTTTCTGTTGATTCCTCCTCAAGACAAAACAAGTTACAGATCTGCCCAGCCAATGCCTGAGAAATTATTTGAGGGCTAATTTTACTACTAATGCCTTAGAAATCATGCATCATATTCCATGTTCAGAATATAAGCACCTTTAAATAAGTTGTTCTGTCCAGATAGCTGTTCTGCTCTGACCATCTTCTTCTCCTACTTTCTTTTTCTTTCTTGTTTGTTATTTTAACTTTTATTTTAGGTTCAGTGGTACATGCACAGGTTTGTTATATAGAAAATTGTATGTCAGTGCAGTTTAGTGAACATATTATTTTATCATACAAATGGTAAGCATAGTACTGAATAGGAAGTTTTTTGATCCTCTCCCTTTTCCCACCCTCCGCCCTCAAGTAGGCTCCAGTGTCTGTTGCTCCCTTCTTTGTGTCCACATGTTTTCAATGTTTAGCTTGTACCTATAAGTGAGAATATATGGTACTTGGTTTTCTGTTTGTGCATTAGTTTGCTTAGGATAATGGCCTCCAACTCCATCCATGTTGATGCAAAGGATATGATCTTGTCCTTTTTTATGGCTGCACAGTACTCCATGGTATATATATACCACATTTTCTTTATCCAGTCTATCGTTGACAGGCATTTAGGTTGATTCAATATCTTTGCTCTTGTGAATAGTGCTGAGATGAACATACTCATGCATGTATCTTTATGGTAACATGATCTGTATTCCTTTGGGTATATACCCCGTAATGGGATTGCTGGGTTGAATGGTAATTTGGTTTTAAGTTCTTTCAGAAATCACCACACTGCTTTTCACAATGGCTGAACTAAAAGTAACTATGTTGGACCAGGATAGGATAAATTCCACCCATTTTAGACTCCAGAAAAGGGAACTGAAACAAATAATTTGGTTTGGTTCTTGTGACTTAAGTATGGTTCTCCAGTTCAGCTTTATCACAGCTCTAACTCAGAAATTGTTCAGGCTTTGGCTATTGATAAAGCAGCACTTCATTTCCTGTGTGGCCATGGCTTCTAGTAAGTACCATCCTTTCAGAGACAACTGCAGAGTGGGGGAGTTCTGAATGTCAAAACTGTTGAGAGCCCAGTTATACAACTAACCAAATAGCAACTAACTCTGCCCTTCAAGCCATTTTTTTATCAGCTGACCTATGATCATCATGAAGAAAGGAATCCAAAAATCTATTGATAGACTGGTAATTTTTATATCTACTATAACTTTATATATTTCCCATTCATATTTCTTCACTCTATTGCAGATTCATATTTTCAATGTCTACTTGGTATCACAACATCTGCATCTATTAGGTGTCATAAATATATGCAGACAAAAAAGTCTGTCTTTTCAAAAACTTTCCCCATCTTAGTCATATTTGATTTCTCACCCTACCTCTCACTTGCCCCATGCCCCTCATCTAGTTCACCACAAATTACTATTGACTCTGCCTTCAAAATGCACCAGGGGTCTATCTACTTCTATTCTACCATTAGCAAATTACTCCAAGCTTCCATCAGCTCTCTTCTCAACTACTTCAATTGCCTCCTACTTCTTTTTACTTCACATTACTTAACCTTCATGCACAGCAGTCAACTAAATTACAGCATTTTACTGTTTAAAAATCTTCAATGTCCTCCAATCTATGCTCTTCAAATAAATCTGAGTTCAATGTCTTAGCCTAAAAGATGAGTTAAATGACTAGGCCTCAAACCTTCTGTCCCAGCCTCCTGCCTTACCATTTTCTTCTTCCTTGATTTCTTTGCCACAAATACACTGGATTTTTATTTATTTAGTTACTCATTTATTTACTGCCTATGTTTAGAACATAACAAGAACATGTAAAATCACCAGCTACCCTTAGGCCTCTGCATTCCCTGTTTACTCTGCCAAGAAATTCTTGCCACCAAGTTTTTACTTGCTGGATCATTGTCACCTTCATGAATTTGAGGCTTATTTTATTTATTTGTATCGTATCTACTATCTAATCAATGCATTAAAGTAATACATTTTGCTATAAGTAACGTATTCCATAGATATCTAAATGTAATACACTATAAATCATTTTTAACAGGTTCTAATATCTGCTTCTTTGCTTTACTCAACTATTCCTTAGAAGGGCATTATTTAAACTCAAGGTCAAGGTGCCATTTTTTTGTCTGCTGTAAATTCATTAATTTAATATGTATTTATTTACATTATGATCAGAAAATGCAGCTATAGTGGCATAATATTGGCAGATAGGCAGTTTTCTCTGTGACCATGTTTTTAATGATCTTTTCCTTTAATGTTTCTAGGGTATTTTAGAAATATGTGTGCTTTGGTGTGCACAGAAACACACATGGCAGCACAGTATCTTATATAAGGTTATGAATCTACAGTTAGTGTAATGAGAGTCAATGTTGTTTAAACGTTCCTTGAGAATGTTCCATTTTGGTAACCTAAATACCTTTCTCAGAGAGCAACTCTGGAACAGATTGGTGGGGCTTCTGATGAGCACAAGATGAAGTGACTGGTTTGCGTTTAGAGATCTACTTTTTATTTTCAAAAGTGTGTATGTAAACACTAGAAATATTCTTATTCTATTAGTACACATCATAAGGAGAAATGGAAAACTAAAACTAAATGAGGCTTACATCTCAAGCTCACTTTGAGAATATGTTCATTAATGGGAAATGAGTTCATAACAATCACTTTTGCTCTTTGTTATTTTGATCTTGTTATTTCTTTTTCTCTACCTTTCTATCTTCTAAGCTTATTTTCCCATTTGAGACTTTTTGCTATGTTTCCTATTTTCCCGATATTAAAATTCACACTTGTGTCAATTTCTTTAACTTGATACCTGCCTTTGACAATCTCTTATTTTCAATGGTTTTATGTCTTTGTTTTAAACATAGCTCTAGTAAAGAAAGCATAGCTTTATTCTGCATATTTATTTTACTGCATTTGAGAGTCTCTCCTTAGACGGTGTAATATAATGTTATTATTATTATTATTTTTTACTTTTATAATTTGAAGTGTATACATTTTATTCCTTTTCCTGTAAGTTTCCTTTGGACTTTAAAATGCATAATTGAATTTATATTTTCTGCTAAAAGCTTTGGCAAATTTCTATCAAAATCTTTTTACTTCTTTTAAAATAATGCAGAATTGCAAATATCTTTTGACATCATTCTTGGGGGAATATTTCTAACAACTGCTTTTAGTTTTATAGACATATTATCAGCTTTTCTATAAGTAAATATAGCTTTCCCAAGTGTAATAACACCTGTGGCAAACACATGCTCTATATGCTGAAGAAAGAATCTTTAGTCAGTCTTTCTGCTGAACTTTATGAGAAGTATGGCTCTAACCTTTGCCTAACCCTTTCTCACATGTGTTGGGATGATATTTTTCTCTGTTCAGTTATCTCAATCACATTCCATCTATTTTCTATGTTCTAAACAAATGTTAAAAATACCAAACGGGCCGGGTGTGGTGGCTCATGCCTATAATCCAAGCACTTTGGGAGGCCAAGGCGGGTGGATCACGAGGTCAAGAGATCGAGACCATCCTGGTCAACATGGTGAAACCCCGTCTCTACTAAAAATACAAAAATTGGCTGGGCATGGTGGCTCGCGCCTGTAGTCCCAGCTACTCGGGAGGCTGAGGCAGAAGAATTGCTTGAACCCAGGAGGCGGAGGTTGCCGTGAGCCCAGATCGTGCCATTGTATTCCAGCCTGGGTAACAAGAGCAAAACTTTGTCTCAAAAAAAAAAAAAAAAAAATACCAAACGGAGGCCAGGAGCAGTGGCTCACGCCTGTAATTCCAGCACTTTGGGTGGCCAAGGCAGGTGGATCACTTGAGGTAAGGAGCTCAAGACCAACCTGGCCAGCATGGTGAGACCCTGTCTCTACTAAAAATACAAAAATTAACCAGGCTTGGTGTCTCACACCTATAATCCCATCTACTCAAGCACAAGAACTTCAAGCACAAGAATCGCTTGAACACGGGAGACAGAGGTTGGAGTGAGCCCAGATGGTGCCACTGCACTCCAGCCTGGGAGACAGAGTGAGACTCTGTCTCAAAACAAACAACAAACAAACAAAAATACCAAATGGCCTTTCTCTTCATTTTCCAAAATTATGAGTTTAATCTTTTTCCAATAGCTTTGTTGCCTTTTGTGGTTGTAAAGTTTGGGGTTGAGTAAAAACATAGTTTTAGTCTACTATCTTAATTTAAAAGTTTAAAGTGATTTCTAGCTCTAGGGAACCTGATGAAGAAAAAAATAATTCAGTCGTGTAATTTCTGAAATGTGCTTTTGTCTTCCCTTTCTTCCATCTTGGTCTAACAAAACTCTTCCAACTTTTCAAAGACAATTCTTCTTTGCACCACCTCTAGCTACTTTCTCATCAGAACATCTCATTCATTATTACACTTTTAGTCTTCTTGGCAGCTACTTCCTCATTACTTACATACACTTTTATCTTCTTCTCTAAGTTGATTCTTGAGGGTAGAATCTGTATTCATATTTTTAGGACATATTAGGTGCTATTAGGACATAGCACAATACTTTGTAGAAGTATATACTCAATACATATTTGATAGAAAAGAAAAATCTCAAATTTAAAGCACAGCAGACCTTTGGGGATTATATAGGCCAATGTTCCCACACTGAGGATGGTAAAACTGGAACCTATTACTTCAAGGCCATTGCTAGAATCTAGACCACACAGCAAGTGTGGTCTTTATACTGAATGATGAACTGATAGACACTTAAACTTAGAAAAAAATATAAAATTACTTAGCACTCAAAATGGAAATGTACAGCTTTGCTGATATATTGGCATCAACAATTGTGTGAACACTCTTAATAATTTAAAAAGTCTCATTTTATAGAGCATAGTATATCATTTTCAAAAAGCTGTGATAGAATGTTTTTACCTTAGCTGAATGAGACACACTTCACTAAATTTTCTTCTCATTAAGAACTTAATTCTGATATATTATCTCAGTTCAGTTCCTCATCCACATAACAGTCCTTCAATTATTTTCAGCAATGACACTACACATATGTCAGAGACTACAAATGTATAGCAAACATGTTTCTATTCACCCATATCATGATCACGTAACACAAGCCATCTTTCTCACTGAGTCTAGATCTAACTTCAGAATCCTTCTTAACTCAATTTTGTGAAAAACCACTGTCAATGGATAGCCTGTGGCATATATGAGAAATGATATTATTACTTAAAATACTTACAGCCTCTTACTGAGACATTAATTCTGTTTTCCCATTATCTTAAGGATGATTATACAACGTCATGTCAAACTCTGCAGTAGCCATTTGACTCAGTTTGGCCATTGAAATATGTCACTTCCAAGTGAAGCTTCAAGATCTAGTTTAGTTCATGGCTTTTAATGTCTCTCTTCCCTATCCCATGAGATATTCTCTTTTAGTGAGGTCCCTGGAATGAAAAACATACTGAGAGGAATTACATCAACGTGAGTAAAAAATAAGTCTGTGTTATTAGCAATAGATATGCGACGATTACTTACAGCTACAAGATAGTCTATCCCCTCTTCACTTGTAAAGCATGTCAATCCATATAAAACTTCAAGGAATATAAACCTGCAGTTCACCCTCTTTAAACCTGCCCCGTTATTTTCTATTGGTAGGCTCATATTGTATTATTTTGCCTTATCAACCACTCATGTGCTCATACTGTGCTTACAGTGAATTACAATTACTTGGTCGCCTTCACATGCAATCAATCTATCAGCTGCTTCGCCTTGCATGGTGCCAGAGACATCATAGGTACCTAATATTTGATTCATTGAAGTTCTGTTCAAACAGTAGACTGGATGAATGCGCTTCTCATATCTCTATTCCAATAATTAATTAAAACACTGATTAGAGTAGGACTAGAAACTTCTATTATTCTTCTAGCATGAATGACTATACCTATTTTAATTGCATATAATATACTATCTCCTGTATACATTCTTCATCTTGTCCACAAAGATAATATGAGAGGCTGTTAAAAATAATAATAAACTAGACTTTTCCCTGTAATATTTACTTGATCTATTTAGGAACCATAGCCAAATTAAAAATGAAAATAAATTGACTTGTTTTAGTGAACCCATGGTAGTTTCTATTGATTATTGCTAGCTCTTCTGAGAATGCAAATACCATTTTGGTAATCTTTAATTCCATATATTTATGTCCAACATGTCCAGAAATCAATGTTTTTCGCTTTCATTTTTCTTAGTATTTGTGAGTAATATCTGTCCATTAATATCATCAATATACTTTGTCTCTCCTTTCTTTTCCATTTTGTGGGGAGGGGGAGCAAGGGCTGAAGACTTTCACCAATAATTTAGTTCAGTTTTATTTTTTGCTGCTTGTTTGCATAGAATACAAAGAGTTCTTCACAAAGATGCCTAGAGTAGACCAAAAGCAACATTTTTCTGTAACATAATTGATATGGTTTGGTTCTGTGTCTCCATCCAAATCTCACCTTGAACTGTAATCCCCATATGTGTAAATGCTATGTGTCAAAAGCAGGACCAGGTGGAGGTAGTTGGATCAGAAGGGTGGTTCCCCTATGCTCTTCTCATAACAGTGAGTGAGTATCATGAGGTCTAATGGTTTTATAAGTGTCTGTTATTTCCCCTGCTTGCCCTCACTCAATCCTGCCACCCTGTGAAGAAGGTACCTGCTTCTCCTTTGCCTTCCATCAGGATTATAAGTTTCCTGAGGCCTCCCAGCAATGTAGAACTGTGAGACCATTAAACCTCTTTTCTTTATAAATTACCCAGTCTTGGGTATTTCTTCATAGCAATGTGAGAATGGACTAATACAATGATTTAAAGTATTAGCATAGTTCAAGAAAAAATATATCACACCACCAAAGATAAGGATAGGGTAGGTTTGGCCTATAAAGGAAGCAAAGCAAAGGAGATTCACAGAGGAAAATATAGTCTGTAACACCATGAAGTTCTTCCAAGAGAAGAGGTACACTCTTTTTTCTTTTCTTTGTTCTTTTAATACTTGACAAAAATGTATGCACTTATGGGGTACAATGTTGTGTTAGTCCATCATCACACTGCTCTAAATAACTATCTAAAACTGGTTAATTTATGAAGAAAAGAGGTTTAACTGACTCATAGTTTCACAGGTTGTACAGGAAGAATGGCTGGGAGGCCTTGGGAAACTTAAATCATGGCAGAAGGTGAAGGGGAAGCAAGCACATCTTACCATCGCTGAGCAGGAGATGGTTGGGAAGGTGCTACACACTTTAAACAACCAGATTTCATGAGAACTCTATTACAAGAACAGTAAAGGGGAAGTCTGCTCTTATGATTCAATCACCTCTTACCAGGCTCCTCCTTCAACACTGGGAATTACAATTCAACATGAGATTTGGGTGGGGACACAAAGCCAAACCATGTTATACCACCCTTGATCTTCTCAAATATTATAGCCTTCTCACATTTCAAAACACAATCAGGCCTTCCCAACAGTCCCTTAAAGTCTTAACACATTCTAGCATTATCTCAAAAGTACAACTCCAAAGTCTCATCTGAGCCTGTAAACCAAAACAAAAAAGTTAATTACTTACAAGATATAATGAAGGTACAGGCATTGGGTTAATGCTCCCATTCAGAAAGGGAGAAATAGGCCAAAATAATGGGGTTACAGGCCCCATGGAAGTCCAAAAACCAGCAAAGCAGTCATCAAATCTTAAAGCTCCAAAATAAGCTCCTTTGATTCGATGTCTCACATCTAGACTACACTGACAGGTGTAGGCTTCCAAGGCCTTGGGCAGTTCTGCTACTGTGGCTTTGCAGACTAAAGTCCCCTCAGCTGCTTTCATAGGCTAGTGTTGAGTGCCTGTGACTTTTTCAGGTGCACAGTGCAAAGTATCAGTGGATCTACCATTCTGGGGTCTGGAGGATGATGACTCTCTTTTCACAGATCCACTAGGCAGTGCCCCAGTGGGAACTCTGTGTGGAGGCTCAAACCCCATAATTCCCTTCTGCACTGCCCTAGTAGAAGTTCTGTATGAGGGCTCTGCTCCTGCAGCAGACTTCTGACTGGACATCCGGGTATTTTCATACATCCTCTGAAACCTAGGCAGTGACTCCTAAGCCTCAGCTCTTGTCCCCTGCAGACCCACAGGTTCAACTCCATGGGGAAGCTTCCAAGGCTTGGGTGTTACACTCTCTGAAGCAGTGGCCCAAACTGTACCTTGGCCCCTTTTGGCCACAGCTGGAGCTGGAGTGGTTGTGATGCAGGGCACCATGTCCCAAGGCTGCACAGAGTAGCAAGGCCCTGGGCTTGGCCCACAGAACCATTTTTCCCTCCTAGATCTCCAAGCCTGTGATGGGAGTGGCTGCCTTGAAGGTCTCCAAAATGTCATGGAGGCATTTTCCCCATTGTCTTGGCTATTAACATTTGGCTCCCCTTTACTTATGCAAATTTCTGCAGCTTGCTTAAATTTCTTCCCAGAAAATATGTTTTTCTTTTCTATCCCATGGTCTGGCTGCAATTTTTCAAACTTTTATGCTCTGTGTCCCTTTTAAATATATGGTCCAGTTTCAGATAATCTTTTGCACAGGGTGTATGCTGTTAGAAGCAGCCAGGCCACTCCTTGATTTCTTTGCTGCTTAGAAATTTCTTCTGCCAGATACTGTAAATCATCTCTCTCAAGTTCAACAGATCCCTAGAAAGGGGACACAATGCTGCCAGTCTCTTTGCTAAAGCATAGCAAGAGTGACGTTATTCCAGTTCCCTAGAAGTTCCTCATCTCCATCTGAGACCACCTCAGCCTGGATGTCATTGTCCATATCACTATTAGCATTTTGGTCAAAACCACTTAACAAGTTTCTAGGAGTTCCAAACTTTCCCTCATCTTCCTGTCTTCTCCTGATCCCTTCAACTGTTCCAAATTCTATTCATCAATGTAGAATTCCAAAGTCACTCTACATTTTTAGGATCTTTATAGCAATGCTCCACTTCTCTGGTACCAATTTTCTGTATTAATCCATTCTTACACTGTTATTAAAAAAAAAAAAAAAAAAAAAACTACCTTCGACTAGGCAATTTATGAAGAAAGGGGGTTTAATTTTTAATTGACTCCCAGTTCCACAGGCTGTACATGAAGCATGGCTGAGAGGCCTCAGGAAACTTATAATCATGGCAGAAGGAAAAGCAAGCACATCTTACCATGACAGAGCTGGGTGCAAGGGGGAGGTGGTACACACTTTTAAACAACCAGATTTTGTAAGAACTCTATCACAAGAACAGCAATGGGGAAGTCTGCTCCCATAATTCAATTACCTCTCACCAGACTCCTCCTCCAATACTGGGAATTATAATTCAACATGAGCCTGGGGGGAGAGGGGACAACAGAGCCAAATCATGTCAAATGAGATGTTTCAAAAAATGCATACACTGTAGAGTGGCTAAATCATGCTGATTAACATATGCATTACCTCACTATTTATTGTTTAAAGTGTAAGAACATTTCAAATCTGCTCTGTCAACAATTTCAAGTCTAAAATACATTGGTGTTAACTGTAGTCACCATGTTGTACACTAGATCTCATGCTGTACACTAGAACTCATCCCTCCTATCTAACTGAAGTTTTATATCCTTTGACCAACATTGCACCAATGACCCCATTCTCCCCACTCTCCCCACCTCCAACACCTGATAATCATCATTCTACTTTCTTCTTTTAAGAGCTTGACTTTCTTAGACTCCACATGTAAATAAGATTAGTGATATTTGTCTTTCTGCACCTGGCTTATTTCACATAACATAATGTCTTTCAGTTTTATCCATGTTGTCACAAATGACAAGCTTTCCCTCTTTTTAAAGGCTGAACAGCATTCTATTGTGTATTTAAACAACATTTCCCTTTTCCATACATAAAAGGGATTAATATCTCAAATATATAAGGAATTCATACAACTCAATAGCAAGAAAACAAATAAGCCAATTAAAAATTGGCAAAGAACCTGCACAGACATTTCTCAAAAAGTAACCAATAGGTATATGAAAAAATGCTCAACATTATTAATCAGGGAAATGCAAGTTAAAACCATAATGAGATAGCATTTCATACCTGTTAGAATGGCTATTATCAAAAAGATGAAAGAAGAAAAGTGTTGATGAGGATATAGAGAAAAGGGAACTCCCATGCAGTATTGCTAGGAATGTAAATTAGTATTACAATTATGGAAAATAGTATAGTGGTTCCTCAAAAAATTAAAAATAGAACTAGCATTATGATCCAGCAATTCTACTACTGTCTGTATATTTAAAGTAAGTGAAATCAGTATGTCAAAAAGATACCTGCAAGCCTATGTTCATTACAGCATTTTCACAATACCCAAGGTATGGAATTGACCTTAGTGTTCATCAATGGAAAGATAATTTTATTTAACAGACTTTAATATAATCTCTGGTTTTATTGAAAAAATCATCCCCATTTGAGTTACCAAGTTGTCTTAGTCTCCAGTAAATATTTTACTAATATAACTTTTTCTTTTTAAATTATTCCATCATAAGAAGATCTTTGAAATAATGTTTAATATGATATTGCAGACTGCTTACTTACAGGGAGATAATATGCTAATTTCATGCAAACGTGTTTCAGTTTCTGGGAATTTTTTATTTTAAACTAAAATAGTTAGATACTGGTCTAGAGAAAATGCTATATCCTCACCAAACCATTTTATTTCATATATCTGGAAATGCCATGTAGTTATAGGGGTAGCAAAATGTTTTAGTGATGACAGTATTGCATCTAGTAGGATTCATGTAATTTATCTTTACCTACTGAATTTGAAGGGAAGTGGTATGTCACCTATAGTCCTGAACAGACAAAGACAGGTACACATTCTCCATATTCTCTCATCCCCTCCTCCAGCAATTATAGGAGCCACATAGTTGCTCCACATCGTTGTTCCAAGTATGGCCACAAGGCTGAAGAGGTAGGCAAAGTTCAAGTAATGGCCTTACTAAAGAAACTCAGTCGCATCCCAGAGATAAGGAACTCCGGAAAGATACAAGAAGGGAGTTAAAGTATTAGAATATCATTTCGGAAGTTTATACTAGTCACAGCATGAAAAATGAATCCGAGGGAAGTCAAATGAATGAAGTGGGGCACTCCAGAAACAAAAAGAACGATGAGGAACTAAAGTAAAAGAGTGGAATTGATAACGGAGATGTTTGATTAAATTCAGAGCTGTTAAGAGAGTAGGATTGACAGGATTTTATGATCAATGGAATGAGAATTAAGAATCAAGAATAATGCTATATTTTTGACTTGGGAAGCTGACTATGCAGAGAGAAGCATTATTATATAAAAGTAATACAGAAAGAAGTAAAGATCTTGTTTGAGTTTTCTTCAGAGTTGTCAGTTTGTATTTTTATTTTCATTCTTGTATTTGTACAGTTTATGAGAATTTTTAAACTTTCTTTCTTCTTTTATTTTTTTTAGATGGAGTTTCCCTCTTGTTTCCCAGGCTGGAGTGCAATGGCATGATCTCGGCTCACTGAAACCTCTGCCTCCCAGATTCAAGAGATTCTCCCGCATCAGTCTCCCTAGTAGCTAGGATTACAGGTGGATGCCATGAAGCCCAGCTAATTTTTGCATTTTTGGTAGAGGTGGGGTTTCACCATGTTGGTCAAGACTAGTTTCAAACGCCTAATCTCAGGTGATCTGCCTGCCTCAGCCTCCCAAAGTGCTGGCATTACAGGGGAGAGCCACCACGCCCAGAATATTTTCAAACTACTTTCACAATATCAAACTCAGTAACCAAACTACAAAATATCTTTTACTCCCAGCTTGGTTGTCTTTTGTAAAATCATGATTCTACATAACAGTTAATCAACATGTT
Source organism: Alouatta palliata (assembly GCA_004027835.1). Classification (NCBI taxonomy): domain Eukaryota; kingdom Metazoa; phylum Chordata; class Mammalia; order Primates; family Atelidae; genus Alouatta; species Alouatta palliata. Next base: position 88,703 of record PVKV010006103.1, read on the forward strand.
TTATACATATTTTTCTATGATAATTGCAATTTAATGTGTCATATTTTTAAATTCTAAATATCAAGACCTATACCTGTTTACTTTCCACTCTATGCCTAAATGAATCCATGAGTTCATGCAAAACCCAGATCAGGGTCCCATGCATCTGAGCCTTTACGAAATGTTACCTTCAATTTTCCTAGGAATTCTATCAGCATTAGTTCAAATATGGTTATTCGAAGTCTGTAGAACAACTAGAGAAACCAGTTGGTGAGCAAAAATACAAAAAAAAAGGACTCTCAGGTTTTCTTGGTTTAATGCTGACATATTCTTAAGCTCAAAAATTTCACAGGTAGTGTTAACTGTGTCTTGCAATATCATCTTCATTTATCATCCTCCAGTTCTTCATCTCATTGACCACAACTTTGAAATAAGACTTCATCTACCATGATCATTCCTGAGGGATGTCTCCTATGACCTTCCTGATCAGGTTGACATTTCCCATATACATGTATATATGATAGCCAAGATCCAGTTACCATCCCTTTGTAACCATTATCAGAGTTAAATTTTCATTTTCTTTTTATCATAGTTGAATTACTATTTGTTTTATCTACCTGACTCTAAGTCCCTTTACTTTTTCTTACTGTGATATTTCTCAGTGATGAGCAGTATAGCTTAACACAAAAGGCACTTGTTAAAAGTTTGTTCAATTAATACTTAAAATATTTTGCATTTTTTTCTAAATCATTATATTATCTGAAGCTAGTGTTCTTGTTTCTTCTTTTAGTTTTCATTGATAAGTATGTGTGATGCTATTCTGCTGTTAGCTGTGTTTATTGGACATTTGCATATTTATTACAAATGTAAGTGTAAATACAGTTTAAAGAGTGTGTGGAAACTCTATTTTACAAAAGAACCAAAATGATCTCTGTTAAGGCTTTTAGCTCTTAATAACTCCAAGGAATCATTTAATATCAGTAAAAGGTGACACAACAACCTCCAGGACTTCATACTCAGCAAAATACTACAAAGTGACTTAAGCTATTGATTCTAACAGTTCCATATTTTTATTCTCTTCTTCCCTTCAGGAACCTTTAAGACAAGAGGTCAATTTAGCCCTATTTTATTTTTTAGAAAAGAATTTAGTGTTGTTGACAGGTGTCCGATTACAAGTCCTTAGAGACAAAGGTTTCCTGTTTGCCATCACAGCATTTATAACACAGACAGCTGTACGTGGTTTCCCTTCCTTTTCCCCAGTTCCTTACCTTATCCACAGACCACAAACCCTAACCCAGAGAGAGCAGCATGCAGGAGGGTAATTCAGTCTCTGGCTATTGAATCAGTGACTCCTTAGCACACTCACTCTACAGGGATGGCAGCAACCACTTATGGTGATGTTTCTTATGTGAGGATTGTGTGATGTTAAATCTTTTTCCCTGCAAGGTAGATAACAATGTTCAACGCAGTACACAAAAGCTACTGAGCAGGCATGCAATCAATACTCAATCCTCTTTCGTTGTTCTCATCAATGTCATTTTCAGTCAGTGCTTTAAAAATCGTATTAAATGTGTTTTAATAGTTTCAAATTAGCATCAGAATTGTGATCCTTTTTCCTACTTATTAAATGTTTTCATTTTTAAGAATAAACAACTTAAAATTGCCACAGAATCGACCACGGTGGTGTATAAAATGCTTGTTTCCTCCTGTAGCATTGGCATTATTATTTGGTCTTTGTAATTTTCTGGAGAAGCTCCAATATTCTTCCTGTCAAATGTCTCATGAAACCCTAAAGATATGATTATCTTATATTCACTTTCTCATTTCTTCACCAGGCATATGGAGTGGGTAAATGCAATACATTAAAAAACAATAACACTAAAAGAGAGGGCATTTTCACAGAGTTCTGGTCAGCCAGTTTTTTAGATATTTATTTTATATTCATCATCAACTGCAGCAATAATCGGGAAATCAGGATAGTTCACTGATCTTCGTATGTAACCGTGTTCTTAACAAAGACCTTGGATCCCAAAACCTCAGTGATGGCATCATAGTACTCATTGATCTCAAATTTTCCCAGAAGATATTAATGATACAGTTTCATCAAAACCCAGATAGAGCTAAAGAATTCCTTTGTCATCTCAGTGACCTCTCTCAAACTCCTCATTATTCCTCATATTAATTCCATCACTTTTATACATCAAGTGGTCAGTGATGTTAAACTTGTTAGAACCTATGCATCCAATAGCCATGATGCTGATATATGTCTTTTCCTTTCCCATCCTTGTCTGGATTTCGGGATGTTTCCATAGTGCTTAGACTGTGACTAAGGATATATTGTGAAAGGCTTATGTATACTGAGTATTAGAGAATGTAATCTGTAAACTGCTGCTTTATTGAATATTGTCTGTCATTACTTAGTAATGTGCTCATAGTCATAATATCTAATATCTAAAGTTTCTATTAGGAAATTAAATTATTTTAATAACCTCCATAGCATATTTTAATTATGAATGATAGACTCAAAATATTCTCCCCAGGTGCCTTTAAGTGTCATCTTTTGAATCCACCTGGAATAATCTCAAAGCATATGGCCACAGAAAGAAATAAACATTTATTGAGCACTTTCCTATGCTGCAGGCATGGCAGTAGGTGCTGGAGATGCAGAAATAAATAAGACATTTTCCTGAAACCTACAACCCAGTAAGACAAAGTCAACTGCTCTGTTCATTTAGTGGAATGACCTCACTATCTTTTTCCTTACAGTGGATGCTGGCAAAAATTGTACAAGAGAATTTATGGCAAATGGCAAAAAATATTTGAAGTACTTTTTCTTGGGCTGGCTCTTCGCCAAGTGACAACTGATAATTAGGTAAATAAATGAGACCTTACTGAAACAAATGACTTTCTCTGATTAAAATACTATGCAGAAAAATGACATATTGCAGAGAGAACAACCTTTCCTCTTCACACTCACTACTCTCTTGTTGAGTTATCATTCAGTGTTGGGTAGAGAGGCAGCTAAATGCACAAAGTTTAGGGTCAAGTGAAAATTACCCGAAGCTTTATGGGTAATTAGGTTGGGTTATATTAGGCTAGGGAGTATTCATTAGTTACAATGCAAACACTATGTGGTTACTAGACATTCACATCCCAGCATGGTTCCTAGTTCAGCCCATAATTACTTATTCACCAGATGATCAGTTTTGCAGCCGGGTGAAGAAGAAATCCTCAGGAAACACTGTGGTGTCACCCTGGAAACGTGGGGACTAGCAAAGCAAGTGGGCTAAGCAAAGCCTAATTATTTCTGGAGGGAAAAAAAGACACTCTTTGGAATTTCCCTGCCCCTAGAGAGAGCATTATGAATCATTCAGGTAAGCGGTCTCCTACATGTGATTTGAGAGTTCGTTTATGACAGGCCCTTCACTCTAAAATATCAGCACAAGTGATTGTCCTAGTACCATTATAGATTCATTTCCTCAAATGTTGAATGCCTTTCAAATCAAGAGTCACGATGTAAAATCCAACTTCTGCCAGGAAGCTAGTATATTAAGCTGGTGTCAGCTAATCATTTAAGTAACCATTAAAGTAGAGTGGCCACATATCCTGTTTACATGAGACATCCTTGGTTTATACTCTTTGTCACAATATGATAATATCATTCCCATTCATTCTCAGTCTGGGTTAGATGATGATAAAGTATATGACCTCTAATTCTAAATCCAGTCAGGATTAATGCTCTCAGACAACAAAAATAACTCTGGCTAATTTAAGTATTTGACAAGAACATCTGATTGGTTGAACTAAGACCACATGTTCAAACTAGAGTTGCTAGACATCAGGGAGCCCAAGCAAGTGGCTTCTACCTAGAGCAAGTCCTTCAGGTAAGAGCTGTGTGCAGACTAACCAAACCAGAAAAATGGAGTCAGACGCTTTCAGCAAAAAAACAAATTTGAACCAAAATTATTCTTCCTTCTGGCTATTGCCTGATGTGTTGAATTATAACTTTAAGATGACAATATATGTTTCCCAGGGATATAAAGAGATATTAGTAAAATGGGAGAAAGAACTCCAAACCAATAAATTTCTCTTTCTTCATAATATTGCCTAGAAACACCTCTCACAGCTCTGATCAGAACCCTAAGCTCTCTGTAAATGGTTAAATGCCTTAAATTTGTTGGAAGAACATTCATATCTATAAAGTCTAGAATAAAGCAATAATAACTATTTCTGGAAATGTTATACTAATTTCTTCACGTAAAACTCATTTTACTAATACACAGATTATACTAATATCTTTGCTAGTATGTTGGTTTATTAGGCATATGTGCTAACTTTGTAAAATAGGAAAAAAAACACTACGGTTTGAGATTTTTAAAAATCCTTAGCTAAAAAAAATTATGTGTAAGTTTAGAGCTACAGTTTGATTTTTAAATACAAAATGTTGTTTTTATAAATTAATAAGATCATATTGCAGATGATAAATATTTAGAAAGAAGATCAGAGACCACCAACAACACTTTGGGAGGAAAACAAGCTCAGTTCATAGATGGTAATTAAAAAGCTTGTCTCGTGTATACATAATGTGTTGGTAGAAAGATCACCATTAGTTTCTACTTAAACTGAAATAATCGTCGGTCTTATAATAAAATTAGGAAAATGCTAATATACCATATTAAAATATACATCATATGACACTGAAGAAGGAAGCTTTGATTTTTGTTTGATAAGGAAGCACACATTTCTCTTGGAATGACTTAAGTTCTCAACAAATGCACATTTATGCAATACACCAATAGAACAAAGAGAAAATAAGACTGTACTAATCCTTAGTAATTTGAATAGTGATTTGGGAATTAAACCACCTTCATTTCGTTCACTAATTCTTTATGTACCTATAGTCTAGGAGCTAACTTTCTGCTCACCTTAACATTTAGATCAGTAGTACGACTATAACACTTTTTGTATTAATACAGCATCCTGCCATACCATTAAATAGAGCTCCAGTCTAATTTTGAAGGCCTAAAACAAAAACAAAGGTGCCATATATGAATTTACACCTGGTCCCACATTAAAACAAAACTAAGCTTTCATAAAAGTATTTTTCTCTGCCAGGCCCTTTATAACTATGTTTAAACATGCAATGTCTTTTTTAAATGTTTTTCCTTTACTTTTATATTTCTTCATTAATGATAAAAATGAACATTAGAGACAGGTTAAGAATGACGTCCCTATAGATTTGCACTGTAAAATAAATGCCTAATCCAACGGGACTATTGGAAAGTGATTTATCCAAGTGGAAGGAAAACATAACAGATTCTGTCTGTCCTCCCATTGAAAGTTCTTCAGAACATGGACAATTACTAATTGTATGCTCAAGACAACAACAAAATAATTCCAACAGAACAGGCTCCCTTCAAACTAGGAGGTGATGATTTCATACCAATAAAACATACACACTTCACAGTTTATTAAATTCTTCACATGACCAAAGATCCAAACAATGTTAATATTAGATAATATTTCAGTCAGAATAGGACTTAAGCATGTGGGATTAGTATACTATGTTCAATGTTATATATAATTATAGTTAAAAGGTATGCTTTGACCCAATATTTTAGTAAACTAATCTTATTATTTTCATTTTAGAGCATAGAAATGCCCTAGAAATGAGGTTAAATCTAACCAAAGTCACAACATTTATTACTTTGTGTTACCATATCACTAACCAACTTAGAAATTAGACTAAGTACAAATTTCCCCTCAATAAAGAAAATAAATTATGATAAAGTATATACTCAAAATGACTATAACTTTAAAGCACACAAACTTAAATATTTATAGAGATAAATATGAAAAGGAACAGGATAATTCATGTGTGTTCTGTACTCACTAAAGGTCTTTATAATATTCTTGCTATCTACATGCATGGAAGTACATCAAATTTTCACAGAATTTTACCAATGAATAAATTGTATGCTTTTTAATATGCACAAAAATCACACTTTTTAGGATGAAAGAGTAGAGATATTAAACAAAATTTAATACCTATTGCATATGTCACTTGGGTTTAAGAGTTTTGTGCTCCCTGTTCTGCCACGGATTGCCAGAACATTCTATTCTTTAGATAATATATTAATTGCATTGTATAATTATACCATGTGAGGCTAATTATTTGATGAGCAATCATGAATGCAAACAGAAATAACCCAACAGTGAATCCAAACAAAAACTTCCCACCAAACACCTTTTCAATTAAAATATGTCATTATAAAACTCAATATTCATTTCAGGGCTCTGCTCTCTTCACTATGAATTTCCAAATAGTTTAATAACTGATCTTATTAAAAAACACTTTATACTTTCATTTATTCCTTGACAAATGAATATCTGAAATTCCAAATCTCATAATTATAAATGTATGATTCTCAAGCTTGATAAAACATAGAATTTATTCCAAAGATGCTACTAATAAATAACAGAGAGAATTATTAGATACCACACTACATACTTAGCTCAGAGAACTAAGTCATAATTACTTTCATTATTTGTATCATGTGCATAAAATATACATATGTGATTAATAATATAGATATATATATTTTTAAAATGAATTTATATTGAATTTCACAGAAAGCAAATGATTCAAGAGTTAAGAGAAACAGTGTATGACAAAAGTATTATTCTGTATTTGCAAAAATTGTGATAACCTGCTAGAGAGAGAAAAAATTCTCTAGTAGGTTTTGTATCATGCTATATAAAAAAAGATAAAATTATTGTTTTCTCTTTTTTTGCTTTTAATTTTTTGGTTTTTCGGGAAAAAAAAAAATGGACCCCTCCCTGTATGCACACTACTTCTTATATAGCCAAGACTTCCCTCTTGTGGCTGGTTGATATACTTCTTTATTTTTTAAGTGACCACTTTCTTAAATTGTTTTAGCAAGGAAACTGAAAAGACGAAATTGCATAGCTTAAGATACGTGAAGTCAAAGATAAATAGAATCTACCTTATCAGGTTCCCTGAAATATTCTAGATTTTTAATTTTTCCAGTTTAAAGTGATGTCACTTTAATCAAAAACTGTTAGATAGCTTTTGAAATTAAGTTCTATGTCCTTTAGACTATGTTTCTTTGCCCAACTTTAAGTAGATCAAAAAGATGGAAAACAAAGTAATTTTTATTAACATTGCTTAAAAAGAAACAAAGCTCTATTTTTTTTTTTTTTTTGTAATTTAGAATTTACCAGGTAAGAATCTGAGCTGAGAACAAATACTTTAACTTTTAAGACACTATCACCTTGAGTTAGAATAAAAACTTCACTTGTACATAGCAAATTGGTAAAATTTAGAAACACTAAGGAAAAATAAAGAGAAATGGAGAACCTACTTCAGGTGACTTGCTTTACCATTTGTGTATCAATTAATACTCATAAAACCCTGTGATTATGCTGCTAACTTTCATCTTGTAGATGAGGAAATTTCTGTTTTGTTCATTTTCATGAATAAGCCCCAGCCTGGAACACTATACTTTCACCATCAATTGCTATTAGTATTGCCAAAAAGTTTATTCTTTTTTTTCTTATGTTTTTTTCTGTCTAAGCGTCATTCTCAATTTAACATTAGTTATATTAGTAATATTGAAATAAAGAGGTTAAGTGGCTTGGTCAAAATTACAGAAAAACATTATGGTCCACTTAGGAAAATAAACCACACAGATTCTTTACCTCAAAGGAAATATATTAAGGATATAGTCTCTTTTATGACATTAGGCTTTACCCCATTCTAGCTGAGATGACTATTCCTTGGATGCCGTGAAAAAACACCTATCGAGAGTAAAGTAAAAACAGCAGTGGTGCAACAAACTTAGTTAGCATTAGATTCAAAAGCAGTCTGTTTTATGATAAAAGGAACTACAAAATATTTTTTAGAATAAAATTGCAAGAACTAGAGGTAACATATTTAAACATTTCTATAAAACTAAAACTTAGAGATGAACTCAATCCAGGAGAAAGACGTCTGAATTATTAAACAGCTTGTCAGCATTTGCTATTTCAGGCTAGAAAGCTAGTTACTGTGCCTCCTATTTGATAAGGCTTAAGGAAAAAAAAATCACTTTAACGGCAGAATATAATTGAGGCAGCAATTCAAATACCATTGCCTATCATATATGATGAATTCCAAAATGTGATTACCACACTTTAGAAGACTCATTCTTCTGAAATTGTAAAGCAAAAAAAAAGATTTGAAAACATGTAATATAAAAATGAAATTATTCTTCTGAGAATGAAAGTGTCCTAAAGGAATTAGTATGTTAAACAAGAAAACTGCTTTATCATCATCTAGAAAGTTGCAATACATTATCATTGATTGTTATTAAATTGATTTTCTTTGCAGCAATCTGTTTCCAGTGATCCATAATTAAAGCCATTTTAGGCATGAATAAATATGTAAGAAAGGTTGAAATCTGACATTATTTAAAATATTATTTTCCCCTCTATTTTAATAAACAAGAAGTGATCTGAGAAATATTTGCTCACTAATGCTGACAGACATTTGAAGTTAACAGTGAACATGAAATTTCCTTTACGTTGCTAGGGCAAACTGTCTTAGAGGTTTTTGTTCTTCAGAGCTGAACATTCTTTTTGAGTTTCAAATTGTTTGAGTTACCTTTAATTCCATTAGAAATAAAGCATGAGACAGTAAAAACTGCTCTATCTGAGAAATACCATCTTTCTTAATTCAATGTCATGGAGAATCTTTCAGAGGAATATCTAGGGTTGTCAAATACTGCTAAACCAATGGGCCATATTAGATTTAAACCATGATGCATACTTCTGTTGAAAGCAGTATTATATTAGTAGAGCATCCAATAGACTTGAATACAGAAGACAAATCTGGCCATGTATTTGTCATAAGGTATGCACTCATAAGTTCTCTATTATTTCAATTGGCATAAAGTACCAAATGCATCTTACTGAACTCTCTTTTGTTAAAAGGGAAAAGATAAATATCTAATGCACCCTATAATAACAAAGACACTTTATTAAAACAAGTCATGTCTACAGGGCTTAACTAGACATTAGACCATGAAATACTTGAGTTCTTCCTACTACAACAGTGACTGATTAGTGATTTCAAATTTCAGTTAATAATTTTGTAGTGGGGGGAAAGGTTCATTGTTTCTTGTTTTGTTTTGGTCATACATGGCAACCATATTTCAAGGAATAACCTACTTCTTATGTAGCTTATCCCCTTAGTCATGTTTTTGGTAATTAAGCCTCCATATTGTAAAAAATAATGAATCCATCTGCCTTCAGTAGTTTAATTCATTTTTTCAAAGAAACAATTTAGTTTTAGAAAAAAAATACTATATCAAAAAGTGGAAAATTGTAGTGGCCAAACTAAGAAACCAAACAGTCAAGAGAATAAACCCAAAACGCATAGCATACATCAAACTTGAGAAATTATTAATAATGCAAGGATTTTATGTGATGTATCATGTTTTCTAAATATTCAATTTTAATATTCAATATTCAGTTGTATTGTGTTCTTCACAACATTTTAAGAGAGATCCATTTTTTAAAAATCAAAAACTTATAAATTGTTGTAAGCTTAAGCACAGTAGGAGCAATGAAATTAAAATTCTAGATTGATGGGCTTGCATTTTATTTCGTTTTATTTTTATTTTTGGTAGAGACTGGTTTTCACCACGTTAACCAGGCTGGTCTCGAACTCTTGGCCTCAAGCTATCTGCCCATCTCAACCTCCCAAAGTGCTGGGATTATAGGCATTAGCCAATGCACCTGCCCAATGGCTTTGCATTTTTTTTTTTAAAAAACGAAAAACTGTGAAACCAACTATGAGTTCCTTAGCAAGTGTATGACATTTTTAAAACAACCTTAGCAACTCTGTATTCTTAGATACTTTGATACATAAAATGATGTTGAAGAAATTGAAAACGTTTATTCTGAAGGAAAAAACATTCAGAAGATAAATTTGGAAGGGCTGTGCTGTAAAACAGATTTCTTTTTTTTCCCAAATGACATAATAATGATCATTAGGAATCTGTCACAAAGATGCTTATGTAGGCTTCAATATCTGATAATTTGTGTTCTAGAAAGAGGAGTTTCCCATGACTGCAAGGCCTAATTATGTGGGAAGTAGCAGGAATTTTCAAATTACAGTTCTGGAGTCAGAATCTTGGGTTCAGATCCCTGTTCTACCACTGAGATTGAGCACTGTGGATAACAAAACTACCTACACTGTCAGGTTGTTCAGGAGTAAATAAGACTTGAAAAAACACTTAGCACAGGAACTTTACACATATACCATAATGAGAGATCAGTAGGTAGGGCCAGGTGGCTCACACCTGTAATCCCAGCACTTTGGGAGGCCAAGGTAGGTGGATCATCTGAGGTCAGGAGTTTGAGATCAGCTTGGTGAACATGATGAAACCCTGTCTCTACTAAAAATACAAAATTAGCCGGGTGCAGTGGCACACACCTGTAATCCGAGCTAAGCAGAGGCACCTATAATCAGGCTGAGGCAGAAGAATCGCTTGAACCTGGGAGGCAGAGTTTGCAGTGATCCAAGATCTGCACCATTGCACTCCAGCCTGGGCAACAAGAGCAAAACTCCCTCTCAAAAAAAAAAAAAAAAAAAGAGAGAGAGAGCGAGATCAGTAAATTTTGAGTATTATTATTTCACACACACAGGCTTCCTTTTGCCTAGGAGGAATTAACAAACTGCTAGGCATTAAGCAATGAGGTACCACATAAAGTATAAAGTCAAATAAGAGGGTTTGTGCTCTTGAGGAGCTTATTGTTCTCAAATTAAATAAAATGCCAAATCATTTTAGCATGGCCTGCTATGTGCTAACCAGAGACTGTGAAAACACAGAGGAGGCAGACATTGGGCTCACCTGAATTTCTAAACAGGCTTGCTCTGCAGCTGCCGGGATGCCCTCCAAAGGATTCATGGCTCATAGTCTGTTTCTTTCTGTGTGCCCTAGCTTTTGATTGGAACTGGGTATTTCCAAATTATTTAGTTGACAGTTTCTACAGATGGCTAATCTCATCATTACTTTTTGCTTCATGTTAGTGTCACTGTTATAAGTAGCCTTGTGCTCAGTAAAGGCTTCATATTTTCTGCATAGAAAGCCCTAGAAATGAGGTTGGAAGTTAGGACCATACCATTTAACAGAAAGTTGTATTTGTATGGCAAGTACATCAATTGTTTAATCACAATGTCTTTTTTATTAGGATGGGTTTGGGAGAAGTAACAGAGATAACAGAGATCAAAAACCCCACAAGCCATTTCTTTGATGCCTCCACTGCTGAGTTCACAAAATATGACTTAACCATTTTTAGTATTTCCTAAAATATCATTTTATTCAAACCTGAGATTAAAAAAAAAAACCCTGTAATTTTGACAAACTACCTTTCTTTCACTTTAGTGCACACAATTTGCCTTCAACATAATAAAGTATTTCTTCCGTTTCAAGAACTTTCTCCACTGTCCATCTTTCAGGATCTTTTGCATTCCTCAAATACTCACTGAATACCATGTCCTCTGATATTTATCAACAAATGGATCTTTTCTCTCAGTAAGATATTATACAAATGCCATTTTTATGTTCTAACACAATTTTTATTCTTAATTTAGTTGTTTTGTAGTTCTTGTCTTTACTGAATCTTACTGGTCTATGCATCATTCATAGTCCCTAAAATTGTAGTTTGTCCCTCAGTAAGTGCTCCATAAACATTTGCTAAAAAGCTAAATTAAATAACCATTGCTTTTTCTCGATTTAATAATAAAAGAGGTTAAAAGTAACTATGACAAATACTAATAATTTTAATGTAATTCTAGTTTTAAAAACCCTCATAATATAATTTGAATTCAAATAATGTGGTTCATAAGAATTGACTAGTTTTGTATTTCTATCAAATTCATTTGTTATGTGATTGCTAAATTATAATTCAGTGGCCAATATCCTGTGTTTCAGACCTACCCTTTGACAAAGCTTTATAAAATATTGTGGATCACAGAAAATAAAAGAACACTTTCAAAATCATAGAGCTAGCAAATACAAGCAGCTCATTAGCATGATTTTGAGCCAACATTTCATCATAGTAAGAAGTTTCCCATGTCATTCTAAAATACATTAGGGATAATGTTTCCTTTTCTTAGGGAATTGATATCTCCTAAAAAATTATGTTGTCTACAAATTTTAAGTTTAGAAAATTAATAGAAGGAGATAAGTAAAATAAAGATGTCCAAATCATTTAAGAATTTCATTGCAACTGTTTAAAAGTCTATTTCTTCTAAAGATATTTTCTAATTTTGACATTTGAAAAATAGGTTGTCTACTTACAATTCCTACAGAGAATATCTGTAACCGTGATGGCAAGTCTGTGATGAGATTTAGAGACTTCAGTCAGTATGTTAGAATGGCGAAGTTGGCGAAGTTTATCAATAAAGCTATTTTCCCTAAGCTAGTAACTGCACCATTGTTTCTTGCTTTCACCCTGCCTTTCCTGTGCTGCTTTTTCTGTTTCATATTCTCATTTTATTTTAGTTCAGTAATATTCACCTAAAGTAGCATTTACTTAAGTAGTTTGCATGAAACAGTAGTTCCATGACATTTGCTACAATAAAATTAAACTTTTGTCACACAGGCCCTAGAAAACATTACATATTCCCTTGTCATCCTTAGACATTTAGACATTAGAGTATTTGGCATATTTGAATATACACCATTATATTAAAGTTTTGAGAAATCAACAGTAAAGAAATTCACTTAACTTGGTTAGCCATCATGTTATAATTAATTTATATGACTTTTCAGCAGGTTAACTTATTAGAAATAATATATATTATGATATATATTATAATATAGTATATAAAATAATGTTATGTACCATGCACCACATTAAACACTTTACCTGCATTACATCATTTAATCCTCACCACAACTGAGGAGGTATGTGTGACTATTACCCAAGTTTACTGATGAGGAATTCAAAGATTTTCAAAATTAAGAATTTGCTGAGGTTGACAGACTGGTGAGACTCGAGACTGGATTTGCCTCAAGATTCCATTTTTCTGCCCACTCTGCTCTTCAGTTTCAGTACAATGACAAACTTTTATAAAGATATTTTAGATTTCAGGGACAAGAGGAGTATGATAGAGATGCTATTTTTTTCAAATTATGTTCTTGCTTTGAAAAATATTATTTGACATTAAGGCATGATAATAAATAAAAAGAGAGACCCAAAAGAACTCAAAAGTTTCTTATTTATCCTGATGCATTGATTCTCAGTATTGTACAAATATTCTTTAATAACATTTTTATCTTCACTCTTATCTGTTTCAATGTCTGCTTCACTCATCTTTTTCTTTTATTAATTTCTGCCTTAAGATTTTAATATCTTGTTTATAATTCAGATTTACAAAGTGCTGAGTAATGTTTCAGTTGAAGGTCACAGACTTCTCTCACACTTCTGCTTAATTATCATTTCTGTAATATTTGTTTTCAGTTAATCATGCTCAGCAATTAAAAAGAAACTAAATAATTGATAATATATATAATTAATTTATATAAAGAATTATTGGATTTTTAAAAGGCTTAGGGATTCAGTTAACTTTAGTAAAATTTTACTTTGTGTTAGGTATTACACCAGAAACAGAGATAAAAATTAAAATAAAATATGGATCTTGTCTTCATGAAACAAGGAATCTAGTGGGGAAAAATAATTCTATTAAAAAAACTCATACTCTAATACAAAGAGTGAAAAAATAGAATGAATCAAGGATGCGTAAAGAAATAGGGGACCACAGAAAAGAAGATATCACTCTGACTTAGCCAAGCAAGTTAGCCAAGTGAAAAAAGTAATAAAAGAATGTGATTCCAGTGAAGAGAACAGTATTCACTAATCACACATGTGAGAAACAGCCGTGTGTGTGTGTGTGTGTGTGTGTGTGTGTGTGTGTGTGTGTATTTATGTGCTTGAATAGTAAGCACCTCTTGATTGTTAGGGCATGAAATGTTAACTATGCAATAGCATCACAAGAGACTGGATAGGTGAAAGACACAGAACAAGCCATGCAAGGCTACTATACTGTGCCAAAAGATTTGTGAAATCCACTGAATAATTTTAAGCAGAGAGCTAACATGTTTTGACCTGCATTTTGGACAGATTAGGATGACTTCAATCTGGGGAACAGATTTTCATGAAACTTAACTGGTGATGAGACCATACTGGGCTTTATCTTGGTTATTGAGGTGAGACATGATAAGAACTTGAGTTAGAGCAATTGTAACAAATAGGGAGATTAGCACATCAATTCATACAGCATTTAGGTAGTAAAACTGGATGACAGAGAGTTGCATTTGATGTGTATGTGGAGAGAGTGTTATGAACTAAAATTTTGTGCTCCCCAAAAAAATTCAAATGTTGAAGCATAACCCCCAGTGTGAAGGGTTTTGGAGATGAAAGTCTTTAAGAATAATTAAGTTTAGAAAAAATCATGAGGGTGGGGCTCCCATGATGTTCATAGTGTCCTTACAAGAAAATGAAGAGGGACCAGAACTTTCTCTTTCTCTACCATGTGAGAAAACAACCAGCAGACACCCTCTTCAAACCAGGAACAGGGACCTTGATATGGTTTGGCTGTGTCCCCATCCAAATCTCATCCTGAACTGTGGCTCCCATAGTCCCCATGTGTTGTGGGACAGACCCAATGGGAGGTAGCTGAATCATGGGGGAAGATTTTTCCTGTGCTGTTCTCATAATGTTGAGTAGGTCTCATGAGTTCTGATGGTTTTATAAAGGGCAGTTCCCCAGTACATGCTCTCATGCCTGCCATCATGTAAGACATGACTTTACTCCTCCTTCACCTTCCACCATGATTATGAGGCCTCCCCAGCTGTGTGGAACTGGGATTAAACCCTTCCATTAAACCCCTTTTTCTTTATAAATTATCCAGTCTGTTGCTCAAGCCACCCAATCTACAGTATTTTGTCTTAGCAGTCTAAGACAGAGGGTGAGATTAGAAGCTGCTAGGCTTGACTCTCGCATTTCTGGTTTGTGTGAAGGGCTGAGTGTTGAAGGCACAAACTAAACTGGAGAGAACAGAAAGAGGATCATATTTGGAATAAAGATCATATTTAGAAGAAAGATCATGGGTTTCATTTTGAGCACAACTGAATTCAAGACAATGATATCCTATGAGCAATTTCATATATTTAGTAAGAGATATATGACAAAAAGAAGGAAAAGAAGTAAAAGCTCCTGTAAAATATAAGTATGTGTAGATGTACCTCAAATACTTCTATTCATAAAGTAAGACAAAAGGCAAAGTAGCCTTAAACTAATAGAAAGTAAACAAATATTTTTGCACACTCAGCCTCTTCTTCTTGTTCAACTTTGCCTTTTCTTGGTGGTATTTTACTTTCCTAAGAATGAGTCATTTTGGAGAAGCCTTTATTGGATGCAAATAAGAAAATCATTAAAGAATTCTATGCTGACTTCTCAATAGCAGTTGAGAAACCAGGGAGAAACCCTGTCTAAAGGGAAAACTTTTTATAATTTTTTTCATGTTTGTGAGTCAGAACTCTTTCTACTGCAAGAGAATGAAACCCAGCTCATTCTAACATAAGAAAGAAAAATGAATTATTGACTCACATTACCAAAAGATCCAAGGATATCTAGCTTCATGCACTGCTTGATCCAGAGTCTACAACAATATCAAGATTCAAATGCTGTCCTTTTTCTCTGCTCTATTTCTGCCTGGAGAACCTTTTTCTTATACTACTTTTCTGTACTTTGGGGCCCCTTAACAGCTCCCTATTTGTATTTTCTTAATAATTCCATTGGGAAAAGTCTCTTTGAGTTCCAAAGAAAATCACAGACTGAGTCTCATTGTCCAGGCTTGGTGCATGTGTTTATCCCTTAATCACTCTTTCCAGTGGGGATGGGATGTGTTGGTTGTCTCAGCGTGGATCGTTTGCCCACAGCAAGTACCAGCAGAAGGAGAGAAGGGACATAGTTCTGTACCACTGGAATAGAGGAGCACCCCAACAGTAGTCAGATGCCATCAAGGAGGAGGAATGGATACTGGGATGGCAAAATCCACAGCTATCCACTACAGAGCCACATAGCAAAAACAACCAGATTGGAAGAAACAGCATGCGTGCCTGTGGGTTGTGTCTGTTTGAGTGCAGGTATATGTGCTCAGCTACAATAAGAAAAGTCCATGGCATGCTACCTTCCTTCTGCTCTCTTTCATTTGGGGGATTTCTCCCTCAACTCCAGCAGAATAAAAAAATCCTCAGTGTCCCTGGCTCCTAATCATATTAACTCTTAAGAAGTAATCCCTAGTTAACTTCACTCCTGTCCTTCCTTCTCAATGTTCTAATATCCCTCTCTGGAGCTACATGTTCAGAGCAAGTAAGACTCCATCCAATTTCGCATCAGAGAAGCTTAAAGTAATTCATTTTCTTTACACTCACCTCCCAGATCTTTGGCACATCATGAGGAAATGTATAAATGACAGCTCTTGAAAGGTGAGGGGAAAGAGGTTAGGCACCATAATATGATAAAAGCAAGACAAAATTTAAAATCTTTTTACTGCTGCTTTTTTCCCTTCACAAAGTCCACACATCCATAATTCCACTCCGTCTTTTATTTCCTTACTGTCTACTTCCTTCTCCCATTAAATTAACACAGAGAGAGTTCTCAATCACGCACAATTCAATGTGAATGGCTCTCAGAATGCAAGGGCAGCCTTGCATTCCGTCCCTCTATAAACTGCTGGGGACCAGAGAGTCTATGGGGCTGAAACTGTTCAGAACTGAAAAGGCAATACTGTTTTTTACTATATTTTAGTGTAAACATATAACATATCAGATAAATTACATGTCAGACGTACCCTGAGTATTTAACTACTCTTTATAAAATTTTAAATGTATATAATTACTTCTTTTGCTAAATATGTAGATTTTAAACAATTTAATTTTAGATAGTACCTTTATAAGGAAGAAAGAGGCGTAATATATCAGAAACCATGCGGCATATAATGGGCACACAGTGAAGATGCATTTCTCATATTCATGCATAGTATAATTAGAGTAAGCATAAAAAATAAGTATCTGATCTGTAAGGATATTTATTCTATTTATTTAACTGCTTTTTGTGTAGCACCCATTGCAGTGTCTGACACATAGTAGGTATTCCATAATTGTTCTTTGAATGATGGAATGAAAGGAGAATTCCAAGTGTATAAGATATGGAGACAGAAACTGTAAGTAAAGTAACTATTACAAAAGTTATTTACAAGAAAACAAACCAAAAAACAAAAAGGGAAGGAAAAAATACCAGCATACTGAGCTACAGCTACACCAATCTCAATTAATAATCAAGCTTCTATAATGCTAGACTGAAAATTTTTGAGAGAAAAAGTAGATTGCTTCCCGAGAGCTTCTGTAATGCTAATAGAATCTTTAGACTCCATTGTCACACTGATGATTCACTGGTATAAAGCAGGCACACTTTTTTTGGCCTTCATTATCAGCCCATTTCTGGCCTGATTTGCTTTAGATGATTTAGACTCTGCTGCACCCGAACTGTGACTTTCCGTATCAGAAAAAGGAATGAAAGATGAACAAAGACAAAAAAAAAAGAGGAGGGGGAAGTAAGAAGAAGAAAAACCAAGGCTATAAAATTAAAAACATAAAAAAGTCATAGCAGTCTGTCTACTCCATGCCTGAGGTTAAAATTTTAAGTATTTTCAGGGCTTCTTCCCCTCCCTTTTACCCCCCAAAAAGTCTATTGTCTTGCATCTAAAGAACATTGCTTTATGGTGTGTGCAGCAAAACTGGTTTTGTTTTGTTTTGTTTTTTAAGCTGTCTGTGCAGTCCATAGTAGAAAAGTCAGGGAACCTAGCTACACTACAATGCTCCTTTTGGCATTCTTCACTGCAACCATTCACTGTGGCAACAGCTAACATTTGTCAGTTTAAGCCATAAGCACATCTCTTGCCAGACAACTTTGATAATTTTTGAATAATATTAAATCACTCCAGTGCCCAGGAAGACTGGAGAAAAAGCATAACCCAAGCTCCTATTTTTACAGTATAGCTGCTACTCCTGCAATAGCCACTGGGCATAAATGAAGTTCTGAATGACCTGTGGTCCAATATGAGAATTTGGAACAAGCCACAAGAACATCATTAAAGAAATAATAATAATGATTCAAAGCTAAAGTTACTTTACTTTACCCAAATACCCAATGATAAGACCAACTGCTTGTAGAGCCTCAAGTAACTCCAGTATTTGTGTGTGAGATTTACACTCAAACACCAGTTATCATCGTTTTCAAGACCAGCATTGAGGAATAGAATAGAGATCCTCGATGATCATAAATATGATTACACAAGAGGTGAAAACGGGAACCCTGTTTTGACTTGTATTAATGTCATAATTTTTATGGTTTCTCTCTTGAGAAAACTAAATCTGTGACACTATGCACAAAATGATGAGACTACAGCCTGGTTGGCTCAGGCATATTAGTTTATATTTGGATAGCTATAATAAGTTGCTGCATTCATGCAATAAAAATGTCAAAAATCTTGAATGCAATACCTCTGATTAGGCTAAACAAAAGGTTGCACTAAATTTCCAGTTTGCAAGTATCAATCTCATTGCTGCATTTCTGAGTGAGTCCTGTCCTCTCCTCTTTTTTCCTTGGTTTTCTAGCCTAGCTACATAAATCTTTGCTGCGTGTAGAGCATTTTGCTGTGTCAAAGTCTTCTGGCTGTGTAGGACCAATAAAATCCCCTTTCATCTAAATGTTTGTGAAATCTGTGTAGCCCTCCTTTCCTGAAGAAAAAACCCATGAAGTCTATTTATGAAAATATGAATTTTAAGAGAAATACACTTAGTCTTAAATGATCAAAACCAGAGTAGGCTACATCTTAAAAAATCTATCAGAAAGCCATCCTTTCCTTTAATACACTAGGTTTTATGAATTAAAGCTTCTTTTCGTGGCCCTTCTGTACATTAGCATTTTTGATTGTTGATTAGTAAACATAAGCATTTTAATAGGCTCTTGTAAGAAGACTTTTAAGAATCTTTACAGAGGTTCTCTGGCTTATTTACACTCACAAAGATTAAAAAAATCAACACACTTGCAAAAAATATACTGCCTGTAAGGTAAGAAAAGATTTGCCACCATTTTGTCCAATAATAAGTGTAAGAGAAAAATATATATTCATTTTGCTGATACTGTTTTCTCCCCACCTTTTTAAAAGTACAACAAAACTGCACTGTACTATCTGCAAGAGAAAATGTGTCTATGACGAAAGAGCTACCATGAAACTTTCATTGATACTTCTGCGTACTTCAACCCAAAAGGGGTTGTAATGCTGCTTCCTTGGTTTTCTCCATCGAGAAGAAAACACGGAGTTTATGGCAAGTGTATAGTGTGATTTTCACATGAAAAATAAATGATTCACTTATTATTTGTATGTGTAAAGGTTTTGATTGCCTTTTTTTTTTTTTTTTGCTTTG